>CAUJRU010000508.1:0-316251 GCA_963277665.1 Viscum album
TTTAATATGAATTAATTCGTTAAGGGGGAATATTATTAAATGGAAACTAAAGTGGTAAGTGTTTGATGTTACAATCTCATCGTATATCTGGAATTTATATGTTTATACTAGTGATGAAAAAATATTATGATCCATATCTTAATAAACTATTTAGTTTTCTTATAATATTGTCATATCATTAGATAAATGTTCTTCCCTTCATTTTCTATTCATTATTTACCCAATATTTTCAAATAATATTTTCATGAAAACCCATCTTTACTTTACTCTTTATTCATAATCCACTTTTTTTAATATGAGTTTTTTAATTTTTTTACATTCTCCAAAATTGTTAATATATAATTTTTCTACCAATGTTTGAATTTTATAAACATTGTTAAATGGAATATTCAGGTTATTTCTAAAAACAATTCTTATTTGTCATTTATTAAAAATGTCGATAGAATCATTGTTTTAATGTGTAAAAAATAAACATTATCATATTGTGTCATGAAATATTCATTATTTTTAATATTCCTTTATAAGATCAAGGTATATATTTAATGAATCTCATTTAAAAAAAATTCGGAATTTTATTTTATTTTCAAAATGAAAAGGATATATTCTCTAAGAAATGATATAAAATGATTTTAAATATTCCTTTATATGTTTCAAAGGCTATATTCAGTGAAAATAATTTTCAAATCATTTAGTGAACATTTATTTTTGATAATTTTATTTTCAAAGAAATTTTTCTCCAAAATATTTTATTTTTTAAATATATTTTTTCAATGTGTAAAGGAAATTTTCTTTATTAATTGTTTCATTTGACCATTAAAAATCATTTTCCATCTAACATGAGTTTCTTAGATATTAATTATGATTTATTGGGATATTATCCAAGGATACCATTATTATTCATTTACTGTATTTTTATCATTAATATGAAAATATATTTACAAAAAACATTTATATTCCATGGGCGATACCATGTGAAAAATATTATGAAACCTATTTATTTTTAAAAATTTATGATTTAATAAAATGATGAAATGAGTTTGAAACCTATTTATTTTATACATATTATATTACGATGAAATGATTATGAAACCAATTAATTTTATTATGCTGTAATATGATTATTTTTTATGATATTATGTCAGGAATAAGTATGATTTTCAATATATAATAGGAGGGATATATATCTATCTATAATGCATTTGGTAAAGATAGATAAATCATGAGTAAATGTGTTATATGTGAACCTGATTATATGATCACAATGTTATGAGGAATCAAATTATACTTTCAAAATGATAATTATAGACCAAGATTTCATGTTTAAAAGGTTATGAATGACCTAGTTGCATTATCATATGTTTATGATATGGCCTGATTTCTTATCTATAATTTGTTGACTAAACCTGTATCAATGTATACATGTCTAAAATGTTACATACATATGTGTATACAAATAATCTATGTTTATGCCATCTTTATTTTCTATTAGATCGGGTTGTTTTATTCCATTATGATTCATATATTTTGAACTACCAATATTTTTCCATGAATCATGTTTATGTTCTATGATATGTAAGGTATTATTTTGATATTTTATTAACATGTTTTAATAACCTTATTCTTATTATATGGTTATATCTTCATTTTGAACCGTACTAAGCATATTAGGTCACTCTTTTTAATTTTTTTAACCCCATGTAATAATATATTTTGTTGTGTATTATATGTTTGTGAATAGATAATGTTATTAAAAACATAATGGGATATTACATAGCTTACTTATGGACCAATTTTATGCATGTTCATGATTATGAATGCATTAAATCTATATAATTTTAGAATGGATCATTATATTATATAATTAATATTCATCTATTAATATGTAATATTTATTAATCTGATGTTTTTGGTCTATATAGTCTTCCTCAAAGTTTTTTCTAAGAAAAAATCAACTGGAAACCAAAAAAGCCCGAAAATTTTCTACATCATCTTCTATAACACATACATGGAAGGTGATGGATTAGTTGCATTGTATAACAATTAATAAGTTCTATTTTATAAAAATTATAAACATATTTTTGTAAAATTATTAAGTTATGATATTAATTTAATATGTTGAATCATATAAAAATTGTAAAATTTATTCACTCATGTTGTGCATGGTGTAGAAAATAATCATCGATCATGAAATTTTCTGGGGATTTGGGGAGTTTTAGTTAGTCTTATTTTCTAATTTAGATGAAATTTTCTCTTCTTGGTATACATTATTTGATAAATTCCACATACCATGCAATAAGGTGGATGAACTCCAGTAGAGGGATAATCATTTATACATTTTTAAACACTTCATGTATATCTTATTGAAATGAATATTTATTAGATTTTTTTGTTTCATGAATCATTGATGGGATGGGAGGTTGGGGTGTTTGTGGAACTTTTATTTTGGGTTTTCACTTTTTCATTATTCATAATAGCATGTCCCCACTACTACTTCATCATATTTATAGAGGATTTATTTATAAGTTTTAAGTTGTCATTCCCCTACATATTCTTTCTATGATGGTGATTCTTTAATTTTCCATGATCTATTACATTCCTTGGTGTACTTAAAATAAGGTTTACATTATGGGGATGAATATATTTGTACGGAATATTACAAAAGCCTCAAATTTTAATGAGTTCATATAATTTTGTATCTGGAAATTTTAATTGACAATTTTTTCCGTCACATTTTTTATTAAAGGTTCTTGCTCTTTCATTGGTCATTAGATAATAGATGTTTGGTAATTAAAGATTTGGAAGGGTGGTGGTTGGATTGTTTTTGAAAACCTTGTTGAAAGGTTTTATTGTAATGTTATTAGATCCCTTATCTATTTTGAATGGTTGAATACTCTCTTATTTTTCTTTATATCTTTGTTTTTGTTGGAATAATATTTTTTATATATCATTGAAATTATATTAAACATCATAAAAATCACCAGTGAACTGATCTTGACAAAAATAAATATTGAATACCCACAAGAGTATGGTGGGTGTTGTCTCCTAAACTTTTTTCACCGATTAATACATCACAAAGGATGTTAGTTTAATTTTTTTTTAATATGGGATACTTTGAACCATTAACCTCAGATACTATCCTTGTGGTAGATCTCATGTTTAATTATTTAATTTTAAGGGGAATTACATTAATAGGATCTCTAACTTAATCAAAGGATTTAATGATCCGTAATCATAAAAGGATAAATATACAATGTTTTAGTTTATATCAACCAATCATTATTTATATAAATCCATAAAATGATTTTATTCTTTGGATTATAGTAGGTAAGAGTTTGAATATCCCTCAATATTTGTACATGGTCTCTCAACATGTTGTTTTATATTAGGAATCTATTTCCCCGAAAAACACTCATTCTTGTAGGGATTAATTTTGGAGTATTTTTTTACTTAAATATTTTCAAAATAGAGATCTCCCTAGGTCGAATGTTGTATTTACACTTCTAGGAATATCCCATAAGAGATTAAGTAAATAACTTCATATTTATTGAAGCCTTAGTGGATCATAGATGTTTTAACCCATTACATAATTCACCAAATTAACATTGATACATGTTAGAGTTTTGTCATGATAAATGGAGAAACCTAGGAATGTGACATATAAATGTAGTTTTAATCTCACAAACTAGTTGATTATTATTTTAGTAACAATAAGTTGTTTTTAATGAAATTATGTTCATGTATTTCACTTACTATTAAATTTAATTGATAATCATTATCTACATTTGATTTATATTTAAAGGTACTTTGGTGTATGAAGAATAAGGTTATGATGATTTTTTCAAAAATATAGTGAAGAAGTCCATTTCTAATTCCAACCTGATTTTGAAATTTGTATCTCTATCTAGAAAAGTTCTCTAAATATCTAGATTAAACCCAACAATGTGATATGAAATATACTAGGCCATTTTGGAAATAATTTTAAAATAAATTAAAGAAATGTACTAGATTCAATAAAAATGATTCCAGGATTAATGTGTATGATCCTTGTGGTTCTGAATAATACAATTTCCACCCATGTAAAATACTACAGTAATGGAACTCGAGTTTGTATCTGGAGATGAAAATATTATGGATGTTTTTCTATTTTGTTTTGGGGGATCAATTAGATAATTAAATAATGAAATTAAACTAGATTGGTTTTGAATTAAATCTTATAATTATTATCATTACAATATATCATCCCATTATCATTCATGTAAAACCATTATTATAATTTATATGATCCTATTTTAACTCTAATCGTGTGAAATATCATTCGATTTCATTGACCATGACTTTTTTTTTGTTTAACTTCAGGGATGAAATGATCATTTAAACATTCAATTTCCACTTTCAAAATAATTAAATATGACTAAGATGTTTGATGAAAAATTTGAATAGGGTTCTCAGAAAAAATAGCCATGTAAAATAGAGTAGTAGTGGGACTCTATTATTTATCCATATAGGAATATTATATAGTTATGTTTCTCTTATAAATTGTGTGTTTATGTTTTTGAAACAAGATTGAAATTAAAATACATTAGTTTTAAATTTAATTTTAAAAGTAGTTACCCATCATTGTATAATCCCCAATCATTCCTATTAAATCTTTATTTCAAATTGTACTATAATGTTTTCTCTCTAATCAAGTGAAATCTCACTTGATTACCCTTACCTATATTTTATATTTAAACTAGAGGTATAAAATTATCACTAAAACCTACATTCTCCCCTAACCTAGAAATAAACATTCAATAATTTCCATTATGTAAAAAATTATTCACTACTATGAAGTGACTTATTTTTGCGATCTAGTGAAGAAAAGAAGGTAAACATAATGATAAATAATTAAAAAATTCTTATTTTATATAAATATTAAATGAATCAAGATTTTAATAGAACAAATTCAAGTTTTTAATATACCGAATTCATTAACATGAGATAGAGAGAATCTCATTATTTCAGCCACCAAGGGATTATTATTCCATCACCAGGGTTATTAAAATAATTAATAAATGGAATAATGAAACAATATCAACAATTAATGATCTGATAAATATCCCCCAATAATTATTAAGTCTATGAATTAGATCCACCAACTTGGCCGAAACATTTTTTTCTCATTTTTCAGTAGCCAGCTTATGGGTTCCCGGTACCCATACAAGCAGTCCCAAAAATCTAGAATTCAAATTTCAAATTCAATCCAAAACACATCCATCAAAATCCACACGCCAAACCTCGACATTTGAACCCATCATCACATTTCACCTTCACTGTATTTCCATCACTGCATATAGAACCATCACACTGCATCATATCATGCACATCATCTCTGTCGGTCACCGGCGACACCGTGGGAAGTGTCATTTTTGGAAATCCAAGATCCATGACAACACGCCACTGTTCACCGTAGGGAGACACTGAAACCATCAGTGGACAACATTTCTGAAACACTGTCAGACCACCACCTTCATCCCATCCATCGGAGAACAAACCATGATGCACGATCCATGACCTGTCTCAAATGAATTGGAAAACAATTCATCAGCTTCAGCTGGAGCACCGTTGAGCTTTACCATCATCCTTTGAAAACACCGAGAAATTTCCAGACCCAGAATCAAGCCTTTAGTGTCTAAGAACAACTAGTATGAAATCGGCGAGCAAAAAAGCCACCACCAGATCGAAACAAAACAACACAAAATATAATTCTCTAAACCAACTAAACCAATTCAGCCTCAAAACCGTATCCCAGACATCATAATAAACTCTAATCAAACATAAAAGAAATGAAGAAATAGAATAAAAGTAACCTCATCCACTCAATGAAAACAATATCCCGATGCCTCCATCCGACAACTCCACAGAAACAACGCTCTACCTTCAAACGCCCAAATCTGGACGAAGGGACGGTCTCAGACCACCGAGCCAGGAACTTGGGCGTAGATTCAACATTATGTCAAAGAGAAATTCTCGAGTGCGTGCATAACGAGTCAAACAAGGACGTAGCAACAGAGAACCACCACCCCGACCAGTCGAACCAGAAAGGTGAGGGAGCACACATCCGAGAAGGTGAAGGCGGTGCGAGAACCCTGGGGGAGCGACGCTATTCCCCTTACGGGCCCATCTAGATCCACCAACTATAATAGTGAATAATGTTTTATTTAAATAAGATCCCTCACATCCCATTATCACACTTCAAAAATTCACAGTGTTATTAGCATGGGTATTTTCAACATCATTTCTCGAATCTAGGTATATTACCATTTTATATGTCATGAAATATATTATTCTTCAATGGATAGTATAAATGTGTCTAGTATTGATAAACATTATAGATGGATTGGGGTACCCGACCATGGGAACAAGAACAATTGTTACCCTAATTAATGTTCTCTTAGGTTGATATTACCCTTATCTGAATTTTACTCTTATATAGTTATACCCTTACAAACCATACCATTACATGGGATTTAAATTGTTCATGATACCCATACTTGAGTTTTATGATGAATGAAACATTCTCACAGAAGCCAAATTATATCTTTATATATGTTCTATGACCTAAACATAGTTTGTTGAAACCAACCATTTACAAATACAATGTAGTATGCAACTCAACCATTCCAATTATGCTAGTCTGTAAGGACCCTTACCCTATAACGAAATAGACCTTACATAGCTCAAACTCCATTTATTTTTTTAATAACATATTTTATAGGTCATCTTCAATCTATTATCATCCATATATTTTCCTCCTTCATTCAACCTCAACTCATAATTTCAACACGCAACATGTGTTTATTCTTGGGCAAAAATTATGATTTTCCATTATAGAAACCCATTATTATAATATCATTCAAAGCTAAACAGTAATAATAAAATTTACCCTATGAGAAAAATTATTTGACTTCAATTCTTTTATAGGAGGCCATGACCGCATATTCATTAAACCTTAATGATACATGGTTTTAGATATTTATCTCATGAAAAATTTCATCTGTTCACCTCATTTTCTCGCACCAATCCATACTTATTCATTGGGACACACGCTGGAAATAATGAAATTTTTTATCAATCTTCTTTATCAGCACAAAATAATTAGTTATTATATTTGGAACTACTCCAAACATAGGTGAGATTTCAAAATCTAAATAATTACTAAATGAAACTACATTATCTCACAGGCTTAGGATACGTTAGGCCAAGAATTGATTCACCATATCTAATCACATATTATCTTTTGGGTATCATCACCCATAGTCAACTATCCCCAACCCCAAGTCAGCATCATCAAATTTAGTTTCATCTTAAATCGTAGAGTGTTGTTCTTTGTCTCATGGTAGCATAATGGAAATGAAGGATATGGGAACCCCTTATAACGTCAATGGAAGTAATAGATGGTGGTACAAAATATTTATTTTAATGGGAGAATGGATGTTTGATGTTATCATATAATAGGAAATGGTAAATCAATCTATTAATTTCTAAATACGAAAATTGGTTTCAATATAATTTGAAGAAAGAATGTTATTGGAGGTAGTAGAATTTTTACATCAATAGTAGAAAAAATACCAATATCAACTTGGTGGTAGAAAGGTAATCTGATATTAATAAGAGTATGGTGGTAGAAAATAGTGTTTTATAAGGCCTGTAGTATAAATCTTCATCATTATGATGATAACAAAAATTTCAATTCACCAACATTTCAAATAAAAATCCAAACATTTTTTTTAGTTTAGGGTTTTTGAAATATAAATATTAAAATGAATCAAAAGGGTAAATCAAGTAAAATTACCTTTCATAGTATATTTAAATATTTTATTGAAACTCTAGGTCTAAATTTGTTGAATCAGTATTTAATTGCAAAAAATTAAAATATCATTTAAAAAACATTAATTGAGCCAATCTTCAGTGAAGTGAAAAATTTAAAAAGTCCCAAAGATGATCGATTACACTAGATTTTAATTTAATAAGAGTACAATTTCAAGGAATAAAATAAATAAAATTTGAAAATTTTATCTCACATGAATTAATCAAATTATTGTTAATCCTTATATGTCCCTAGTGGAAACAAACTCTTGGGCTAGGTATAAGGGAACCTATTATAGTGATGAGTTGTCTCGGACAGATGTAGGATTGTATATTGGATTCAATGAAAAATTCTATCTTTACAATGTTTTTATGATAGGGTGGGGGTATCATTGGATACCAAACGATATTCCATTTTGTGAGTATACTTAGGTTATGTTAGGGATATTGATGATGATCCCTCAATCAAAATTACCCCAACCAATGGTGCCGCTTTTCCAATGAGGATTTATCTATTACTACAATACCCATCATGGTAGGTATGGATATTTCAAAATTAATTATATGAGACATATATAAGTCACCTATAAGTGTATCCTCATAATGTTTCTTAGACAACCCTAATGAGTTGGATCATAGAATTAAAAATCCTTGTTGATACTCTACATAAATTAATAAAAATCTATATCTTTAATGAATAGATAACGATGGTTAGAAACCTTCCACTCATGGGGTGTAACATTTGAGGTCACATTAAAAACAACATGGGTCCTATGATTGGGTGATATTATCTTCATAATCCCATGACATAGATGAATTTATCTTGGCCTCTTTATTAGGGATGGATGCTTTGTAATCTCTATATTAGGATACCTTTAACAATTAATTATTTTAAACACAACACCCTTCCACCAAGTATCATATTTGTTAATTTTACCATTTATCCACCCCAATAACACCATATTTTCAATTTTAGGGTATAGGTCACACTAGTGTCGGCCCCATTCAATCATGGATTCCCTTGGTAAATGTATTCACCCACTTGTAATCCCTAACTTTTGGGGTCCCAAGGATATTTGATACTATGAATAACTATGGTAATGAGGGACATAATAAGTGGGGAAAACATGAGATATTTTTTATATTATATTAGAATTTATGTAGTACAAACAAAATTAAACAAATTTAAAATTTAGTAACATCCATAATTTTAATTTTCTAACTAGAAAATTTGTAAGCCCCAATTATAGTAATATCTATGAGTATTTCTTTGAATCTATAGCTTTTTTCCTCTAAGTGGTATAAGGGAGAAAATAATGTGTTATGACCCTATCCTTATATATAAGATTTCATATCAGTCATACCTTCTATAGCGCCTCCGTTTTCCATCAGCAGATGAGGAGTATATTCGTAATTGTGTGGCCTCAGTGTGTATACAACAATAAAATACAGTGACTTGCTCAGTTTTAATGCATCTAATATGTTCTCATACATTTTCTATCATATCGATAATGAGTCACATGGTATTGGAATCCAAATTTTATTAGTCTACTGTCACAAATTCGATCTTTTATCCCATTATTCTTCATTAGGTATATCCCCCCATACTTTTTTAGGTAAATCAAATGACCATTTAATCTTGTTATCAAGGGGTATAATTCTATCTGAGACATTACATAAAAGATAAATATTTTTAATGATTTATTATATGGATTTATCATAATTATATACCGTAATGAATAATCTATTAAGTAAAATTTTATGATATAGATATCTTCTACATAAGAACTACATGAACTCTAATTTTCACCATCACAGGATATGTAGGGTTCCTCTCTAAGTGATACTCCCTATATCAAATAGTGAAATATATAATTTCCCTATAACATGTTGTTAAACTAAATTTGATATTTCCTTAACACATTTTGTTAAACCATATTATACAATTGGTTCACACTACCCTAAATTATTGAACTCAAACTATGTGAGATTTGATTACAACCTCGATGGGATATGTTGGATGCATCCCTGAGGTTCAAAAACCATATAATTATTATTTATTTACCACAATCATTGTGACATATTCTTTATTAGATGTTTTTTTATTTCACCCACATAACTATACTCCTCTTATTTATGTTACATTGTTCATTATGTTCATTTTCCCTATGCAACATCCTTTCATCATGTAATATTCTTGATAGTATCATGCCCCATCCAAGTGGGATATTTGACTTCTACTTCCTACCATATCAAATTCATCGGGCCATACAACTGATGGGATTTATTTTCATATAGATATAATAATTTTAGGATGAAACTTAATATTTTGGTTCATATTCACTACATGGTCATCAAAAAATGGATGATCATGTATACGTCTGAGATCAACCATTACTATGAACATTCTTCCAGTCATCTAAAACTCATGAAATCAAACTAAGTTGATTAGTTCTTATTAAAGAACCTTTAATGAAACAAATTGGTATTTAAGAATACATTCTATTTAAATAATTTGTATATATTCAATAGCTTGCTACATAATCCATATGAATCACAAAAAAATTGTGTTATAATATAATATATTATTATTTTAACCTAATCATTATAACATATCTTATTTATTAGTGGATATGAATAGAAGTAATAAAATTATGAAATAAATGTATAATTTACTTATGTAACAAATATTTATTAATTTATTTCATGTAAATATGAAGTATTTTTTAATAAAATTAAATTTATGATACAATAATTCATTTTCATTATAAAAGAATTTTATTTCATTTTTGTGAATGAAACATTTTATTTTTTTCTTCCAATTTTTTAAATTATATTTTATAAAATTAGTATCATTTTTTAAATTTGGAATTTCTAAATTAACTTATGGTCAAATTTTAGGTGTTTTGACATGGTTTATTATTAAGTGAATAGAAAAAATAGGAATTTTCCAAATAATGTCATTCATTTTCAATATATCTAGATATTCAAAATAACTGTTCCAATTTGGATTTTATTTTAACGATAAACATGATCCATTTGATTTAGTATAATCTAATTACTTCCATTTTAATCCAAAATATTAATTATTTTGCTATTATTTATTTGAGGCTTCAAAACAATTTTTCCGAAATATAATTTTTTGTATTTTTTGAGATTATATTTAAAATAATTTATGTCCCTTCTTGAAATTTAATCCTAATAGTAGATTATATATTTTGATAAGTATTTTAAATTTCGTAAATAGGTGCCATTATGTTGGTCCATCATAAACTTTAACCATGATAAATAATTTTCACCATGTTAAGGTTAAAACATGTAATATATGGTTAAAAACATGGATAAGAAATTAAAATTACCCCAATAAGTTATTATATTATATTTTATAAATTTAATTAAAATATATAAATATAATATTTAATGGTATTGAATTTTTTCCCATTTTTCATTAATAATGACATAGATATTATTTTATGTAAATGAAAATACAAAATGTCACTTTCTTTTCTTTTAGAAAAACACATAATTATTCATAGTGATAAAAAAGAGTTTAAGGATGGTTATAAATTGTTATTTATAATATTAATAAAATAATTTAGTATTAGTATTTTATTTATAATTTTTAATGATGGTATAGTTATGAAAAATTCTTAAACAACTTTCATATACTCCTTGTGCAGAATGTAGAGAAATTTAGTATATGATTTTAAAAAAATAAAATAAAATTTTATTGGATGAATTATGATGTTACATGATTTGGATGTGTAACATTAATATATAAGTGATGATTTATAGTTCAATATTATGAATAACATGTTGTGTTCTGAATATTAATGCCTAATAAAAATAAAATTCTCAAAAATGACATTAATTGTATCTTACATTATATAAATTTTAATTAAATGATTCTAAAATAAAAAAATATTTATATTATAATTTGAATGGGATATAGTTGAATTCTTAATCTGTGTACAGGTAAAAAAAATTAATCATTGATGTAAATTTATTACCCTTAATAATTGTAAAATGTGATAAGTTCTTTAAGAAAAAAACAGTTAACACAGGTTTAAAAAAAGATATAAGAGTTTAAATGGAATAAAAACAAGTATAAATCATATCTAATTACATTATTTAGAACATATTCATGTTTTAAAACAAAATATACTAAAATTGGAACCAATTTTCAATGAATATAATATTTTAATATTTTAATTCCTTGCAAATTTACCAGAGTTCCTATTCCCTCACTTATGAATTGTCACACCCTCTCCCCTCTCATATACACAATATTTTGTGACTTAGCTTAAATAAATATTACATAATACTCCTGTAATCATCATTATAAATGTTTTTATGTTTTTGTTATCCTAAATAACCATCCTTCAGGTCCCTCTAGATTGAAAAATTAGAGGTTATTCAGTGATGATGTAACTGTATTTACTAATATATTTCATTCTAGATATTATTCTACCTTTTAAAATTATGTACTAACATTTAAAATATAATTAAACTAATACCTACCATATTCTAAGAAGTTATTATGTTATTTTCATAAAATTATTCACCTAATCTTTCATAAAATGATAAATTAATGTCTTTATTTTTCATATGTGTGGAATAACTCCATTTTGAAGTGATGAAATTGGATTCTGATCAGACCTTTATATTAACAATCTTAATGATAGATTTAGTGAATATAAATGATATTTACAATATCGTTATTTTTATTGAGTGGTGGTTTTATATGTTAAATTAATTAATTCCATCCATTTAAAATTCTATATAATGATAAATTTGATACTCATGAAATTATTAATGTTATGTATATGGTGGAGTACACGGACAAAGATTGTTGACCAGAACCATTGGTGAAAAAAGTCTGAGTTATCACATTAAACCATTATTTTAAGAAATATTTATTAATAAATGGCTCGTGTAAATAATATAGGGTATGATATATAGGGGTGTATTTCTTGAATACATGAATCATAAATCCATATGTTTTATATAGGATGTTGTATTTCAAATGAAGCAATATAATACGTGATGTGAGGGTTTCCTATTTTAAATTTATTTCTATGAAAAAAGCCACACTCACCACTTAATTCCTTCATATGGTGTATATAATTAAAATTTGATAAAAAGTTTCCAGAAGATATTTCATTTTGAAGTATATACATTTAAATTTTATTTTAAAAAATCAATGGGAGATATGTTTAAAAATATATATAATCCATAATGAGATTATGATATAATTCATTCCTTTTGAAAACTATATTTATTAAATTTAAATTGAGAGAAATTATATGAATATTATATTTTAAACCTCCTATATTATATTCTACTCTACTTATTCATGTATTTTCTGTTTTAATAGTTCTATTTTACTCTCTTTATTACTTAAATTGATTGAGAAAATTTAATATTGACTAATTTTCTCTTTAGATGGGAATATTTTTTCCCAATGCCCTTTATTCATTAAAAGGAATTCAAGAATGTTTCCACTCTGGTAAATTAATTTATTAATGTAATTATTACCATTATTTACATAATTGAATAATTTTTCTAAAATTAATATTCTTGACACATTCTGAACAAGGTACCATTTAATGATGTTGTGTAGAATTTGTTTTCTTTTTACAATTATGAAATGAAAAAAAATTCCACAATCACTACCAATTAATAGAATAATTATTCTATAAAATTATTTCATATCTATTTTCAATAAAATTGTTTTCAATATTATTTTTTATAATTTTAGATTTTATATACATTATTTAAAAATTATATATGTATTTTCATCAAGAAATCTTTCAACATTATTTTAAATGAATTTCATCAATTGTAGGATACATTGATGTAACAAATTGTTAACTATAGATAAGATATAATGATATAATACTTATTATATATCAAATTTGTTTATTGTAATGAGGATGTTATGTTTATAAATTCTATTTAATTTCCATGGGTTGTGATATAATGATATGATGACTGTTTGTTGATCTTTTTGAATACCTATGAATGGATTATGATTATATTGATTTTTTCATTGTTATATATATAAATTAATGTCATATTCATATCTCTTAACATAATTATGATAATTATAGTCTTGGTTGTGAATATATTTTTAACATATTAATATATGTGTATATTTTGATTCTGGATAGGCTTTGAAGAATATAACTGAACACGATTGGGAATAGATTTTTTGAAATATTGATGCATGAGTTTGATTTAATTTTATATATTTTAAAAATATTGTGAATGAACATGATTAAATGTATATTGAATTAAATTTTTATTAGTGAGTTATTTTCATTCAAGATATGATCACTAGATTTCTCAAAAACATGATTTCAAATAACATTATTCATAACATTATGATTTCCTAATTATTTATGACACATATCTTTGTTATGACTCTTCAATGACAGTTAATAATTTGAATATAATTTTCTTAATAATTGTAGATATTATTTGACTATTGAGTTTATTATCTAATATTTCTTGTGTATGAAAACATTATGCTTAAGAAATTCACTTGATATTGATATCATACAATTATAAAAATATTATGATTTATGATAGGTGATATCTCGTATATTTACCCTTATTGAGCATCAAAGATAACATTTTATTATGTTCTATTTTCTCCAGGATATGTATAAATTTTTTAGTAGTATTATACCAAAAAATGGTACTATATGCAATGAACATATTGGGAGAAGTTGAATATTTTAATAAAGAATCATTTTATTTTCCACGATTCCTATTACGCTAAACCTCTATAATTCTAGCATGGATCATAATAATATTGACTGGATATTCATGAAAAATTATGTAATATTTATATTTTTATTCATGTGTTATTATAGTTCCTATTAGTGAAATTATTTCTAATTTTTGGAAACTAGGGTAAGGAAACTATAGTGGGAACCATTATAAAAATTCTTTGTATAAAAGAACATCATAAGTTTTGATAAATAATGTAGTGAACTGTTGCTAAAAAATAAATTCTTATATGGATTATACCATGAAGATGTTTTTGTAGAACTTATTTACTTGGTGTTATAACATAAAATGGGGTATATTAGTTACTATATCAATTATCTCTATTGAAGGATAAGCAAGACTGAGATAGCACACCTAGATAGAAACTCTTGAGTGTTATTATTTTATTAATTAACATTTTCATTCTTTATCTGTATGAAGGATCTTAATAGATAATGACCAAAAATGACAAAGGTTAAACCTATGGTGTCATTAATTGAAAATTACATGTCATGATTTAAACATTCTAAGAATGATTTTTCATGATCATATGATTTCACACTATGATTATTGATGCTCACACTATGTGTTTTGGTTTTATTCAATTGATAGAACCATGAGTATTTTTGTTAACAATGAATGTGATATACAATGGAATGATTTTACTCATATAAAAACAAATAAAATGGGATATGGAATGAAAAAAAATGTGATTATTCCTACATATCTATGTTATTAAATGATTACAAACCGAAAATTGGGAAGCTTTAATGAAACAATTAAGAAAAAAATAATGTAGTTTCATGGAATTTAAGTCAATGCAGACCCTGGAGTGAAGAAAACTCATTATTATACATTCCATGTATGTGGGAATAATCACCCAAGGTAATGTCTCAAAAGAATGAGAATATTGTTTTCTATTTTGAATAAAAGGTCCTAAATAAAGTAATTTTTTATAAACAAATTAAGATATCTATAAATAGAAATGAATTGCATCCTAAGGTAACATTTATAGTCCAATAAAATCTTCAGAAAAAATTGATATCATTCGACTAATTTCCATATATCAAGAGTTAACTCTGGAGATACGAAAGGACATATGTTATACCGGTCCTTAATGTGAAATAAATTAAGTGTTTATTTAATTTTATTTGGAAATAATATTGATGAATAATATTATGAATGATATTCTACATATAAAAACAATGAAATTTCTGAATATTATTATGAAATAGTATTATTTAATGACTTTCATTATTGTATTGAATGGTAATGATAGTGTGGAAATGTGAACTAATTTTAAAGTGATACTTTTAGAAACACATGATAGAGGGGTAAATAACCCATAATAACTGAATGATTTAAGATATAAATCGTTAATTGGGATATAGTGATGATTGATATTGACAAGGTATATTGAATAGTTTTTTAGATTTGATTTTTTGAATCATATATTCCTTTATTATGTCTTTATAGTGATTCAAGGCATTTATGGAAATAATTAAATTATGTTAGGGAGTATATGAAGATGTATTATAAATATTTCCGATTAATTTTTTATCCATTGATATTATTTGAAGATAATGGTTATATTCATTAGGGAGTAAAATGTGATCCAATAATTGTAATAATTAGATTTGATTTTATATAATATATCAAATATTTTTATGGTTAGTTTAACTTTTTGTGTTATTATAATGATTTAGGATAACAGATTTTGAAATTTTATTCACGTTTGATACTTTTTTCAAACCATTTTTGTTTTGGTAAACATCTGGAGATAATAGTAATGAATTTTCAAAAATTTATGGATCATATTATCTATTAATATTTAATTTTAGAAATTCATGCATAAAAATCATCATTATTATTTATCATATGGAATAAGAGATAAGAAACAGATGGAAAACATCACTAAGAATGAAAAAAATGTTTAAATTATTCTTTTGTTATAAAATTATGGAATGTAATTATGTTGTCTCGTATTCTCTTCATTGATGGTAAATTATTTCTTAAAATCACGTATGAGGAATAATATTTTATCATGGTTTTTGTGAAAGGAATCATTCAACAATCAAGGTATGTTTTTAAAACATCATGAGTCATATAATAATACCTATTTGGGTTTACAAAGATATAATTAGAAAATGCTGAGCATCAAAGCAGGGACATAAAAATTATTTATCATGATAGATTCGAAATTTGATTTTATTACTTTGCCATGATATACTAATTATATAATTTGATAACTTAAATTTCAAGTGTGAAGTCTATATTTGGAGTTATAATGAATCAAACATAGATTTCCTAATTTATTATCATTAATTAAATTTTATTTATTCAATTTCATTCTTTATATGAACCATTAAGATTAGAAAAATGTGATATAACATAACAAATTATAATTTTAACAAAACCACTATAACCATAACAAAATATTAGTAGATATAAATTGTTTTAATAAAATTATTACATATATTAACAATGTATTCCCCTAATACAAACATATTTATCAAATAATTTGAAATTTGTAATTAATGTTTTTTGAATCATTGAATGAATAAATATATAAATTTCCATTAAATTTATTTTTACTTCATTTTTGTACGGAAAATATAATAAATTTATTATACATTTATATTGTAAATTTTAATAAATAAAATTCATATTGAAATAACCATATCAAAATTAACATAATTTTATATTTTGGGATTTTTTTGAAATAAATGAATGTTTAGTGAATAGTTAAATATGTTGAGTTATGAAATACTATTATGAAATTTAAATCTTCAATATATTTTATATTTGGATCCAAATATAAATATTATCCATTTAATTTAAAATAATTTAATTTAATTTTTTTTATAATTAGCAATGTTAAGGATATTTATATAAGTTAATTTTTTTGATTTAAATCACATTTTAAAAAACCATTATTGTGTTTTAGAAATTTATATTAAAATAAAATTATTCCACAATATAAATTGAATATTGAAGAAATAAACATTCCATATATTTAATCAAGAGATTAGAATATTTTAAAATTCCCCATTTTATTTAGTCATTATGAATAATAACAGGGGTAAATTTGTATCACATCAGTACTGGTAAGCTATGTAAAATTGGGTGAATGCTATTTTATAGGACTTGAAAATAATCATAAAACATTACCTTAAGAAATTTAATTAGTGGGGTTCATCTATGATCATCCATTTTTCAATTTTATGGAAGTTGTAGTACAATTTTCTTTAATAATGGCATATAAAATATTTAAAATTGGAAAAATAAAAATTATCACTGTCTTTTTTTATAACACTAATATTTTTCATAAGAAAAAAGTGATTTTGGTAATTTATAAATTGTCTTTTTTTATATTAGTAAATTATTAATTTATTTATAAATTATAGTATTGGTATGGCTATATTAAATTCGAACATAATGGTGAACATGTGGTTGTGCAAGCAATAGAAAAGTCACTCAATAATTTTAAAACATTAACATAAATATTTTTTGAATGAAATGTGAAAATAAATGAATGATATGGATAATTATAATTTATATGGGATTTTAGATGGGCCAATTTTATGAATTGTTGATGCATTCCTAACATGAAATTAAAATGAAATTAATAATCACAAAAATTAATTTAATTATGTTTTATGTTATATAATATTTTATTAAATGATTTATAAATACTAAAAATATTGAACGGGGAAAATGGAAAGGTAAATGTTATAAAATTTCATAAATGGAAAAATTATGAAACAATTTTTGTATTCTAGGAATATTTAGAACCACTAATGATTGAAAAATATGTTTCCTGGGTTATACATAAAAAGGTTATCCTGGGATTAAACAAATATATGAATTTATATGAAAAAATAGTATAAACCATATTAGATGATTTTATTTCAAATATATATCATATTTATTTCATTTTCAGAAATATATGGAACTTGTTTTTTTGAATGTTTCATAATAATATTTTAATGTTTTGAAACATTTCAATAGTTCCACATCTCTCACTTATAAAAAGGAACCCTCAATGATCTCTTATACCCATGTTATTGAGAAAATTATCTCGAATAAAAACATAATGATATTCTTAAAAAATTACTTATAAAATTAATCGAGGTAATATTCCAATAATAATACCATTCCTGGGATCTATTGGAAAAGATTCATATATTCTTTCAGAAATGGAAGGTAATTATCTCTCATTGTCCCTTCAATTTTACATGTTTTTCTATCTAATTTTATTAATTAAGAATCACTTAAATAAACAAATTAATACATAATATATAATTATTTGTTCTTATATTAATGATATAAACTTATTCATATTCTTTTCTCATCAAATGGGAAATGAAAATATCACCCGTGTGTACATCTGTTGTACCACCTCCATGAAGTGACACATTTTATTTTTCATCACCACATTATATTTATAATTATAATTATTCATTTAATAAATATAAACGATATTAAAAATATAACTATATTTCTATGAAGGTGAATTATAATTAAATTAAATTTTATTTTATCCATCTAATAGTGAAAAAATGACATGTTGGTACCTATAGACTACCGTCTCCCTAAAGTGACATAATTATTTTCTTATAATCTTTTTATATTAATAGTGGTAAAACTATAGATAATAATTACATATCACACATTTGAAATTAATAACATTATTGATATGATTTAACTGTAACCAATGTATAATGAATGAGTTTAATGAACTGAAACCTACATAAAAAATAAATCACTTATCACCCAGAATAATGATTTTATTATAATAATATTAATCTTTTTATAAAATAATATAATTAAATAGAAAATGGTATGATATCTAATATCATGGTTCTAGAATATAATAATAAACATCTATCTTTGTTCTAAAGGACAATCTAATGAATATAATGAAAGAAGATACTTGATTGATGTATTTCTTTTCTCACTTGAGTTTTTATGATACCTATTCTATATTCACCACCTGTTTTCTTATTATAGGGTATAAAAATACCCTTTTATAAAGAATGTAAATAATTTATTTAAATCCATGGTGTTCAAATTATCATTTGTACTTATTTATTTTATGGAATCTATTTCTAAAAAGTTGCCAAAAAAATATGAGAATTATGATAAAAAAATCATTTCTTTTAATGAGTGTATACGTTATATTTACATTTAGGGAAATTATATGTATATTATCCTTTTAACACAAGTAGTTTAGTCCATCCTTGTTATTCTGAAAAATTTCATGTAATATTTTACCATTAATCACTATGTTATATAAAATATTTGATATATTTTTTATGAAAAACCATCAAAATATCCTCTTTAGATGAAAATATTTTGTTCGATATGCATATTTTCATTAAAATTATTCCTGAATGTTTTCATTATTCTAAAATTATATATTAAATTTTTTTTCACAGTTGTTTTACATTCCACAAAATATATTAAATGTAATATTCTAGTCAATTTTTGAGTAATGAAATTTTTACCAAATGTGTAAGCACAATCATTTATTTTAACAATTTTGACACAATTCGAATTTCACATCATCATCCATATTCAATGAATGGAATATTAATTTATATCTATTATTTCTCTTTTCAATGAAAATTATTTTTTTATTGTTTTGAAATTTTTTATATTTTAACTCTGGGATTTCACAATGAAAATTATATTTTCTTCATAATATATTTCATTAATCATTTAAAATAATATTTCATCTATGATAATATTTTTATGTTAATTATGATTTATTGAAGATATTATATTTCTATTAAATCATTATTATTTCCCTTGATGGTTTATGATTATGATGGTGAGATATTTATGAATCATGTTAATTTTAAATCGGTTATTCTACGATGATATGATGAATCTTGTATGATCCTATGTCATATATATTAATGGATAATCATTATGTGATAGTTGGGTTTGTTATATAAATTTGGTAATTTTATATTGATATATCTTGATATTATTATGATAAATATGTACATGTTTTTTAATATAATTGTTTATAAATTGATGTGTGAGTAATTTCTCTTTCATGTTTTTCTCTCAAGATTATGCATGGAGATGATTGTAAATAGATTTTTTCAAATATATATGTGTGAGTATGATTTACTTCAGGATATTCTAAAAATATTATGCATGGACATGTTTAAGAGTATCATTTTTAATATTATTAATGGAGAGTATGATTGATTTCTAACTATTCACAAAATGTTATTCATGGATATTATTGAAAAAAACAGTGATCAAAAGATTATAATTTCATGTTATCATAATTCAACTTGTATATGTTATTATATATGAACATTTGTTACATATTTTAAATAATTATAGGTTAGGATTCTTTATTTGAAATGATTTTTGAGTTTATAATCTTTCATTTTCTTGGAATGAATCTTTTATATTGAAAATATGTAGCTGATTATGTTATTAAAAAATAATTATTATATTATTCTTTTTTTAGGATTTAAATATATCATGATTAACCTGACCAAGAATATGGTGTCACGTTTATTTATATTTCAATTTCCCCCTGATATAAAGATTTATTTTCGATATGTTTTTCTTATGAATGGTACAAAATATAAAGAACATAGCGAGAGATTATATTTATTTTTATGAACCAGTTTTTTATAAATCCAATTTTCCAAATAAGATAAACACATATGGTTCCGGCATGGATTTAATGATATGTAATAAATATTCACCTAAAATAAAGATTTTATTAATTTTAGGATTAGTTATCTATATTTAAAGTTATTATGAGCCTTGTTATGTGGCAGAAAACTATAAGGGTTATGAATCAATTTAGCAGGATATATCGAAATATTATTCACTAGGCTTAATCCTAAATGGTAAACACCAACCTCCTTTGTACACAATAATATACTCTAGAATACGTGTCTTTATGGTATTAAAATGTTGTGACAAAAAAACTAGCATTACTATGTACTAATATGTAAAAATATGTTGATACATTGATCCATAAATATGGTTTCATCGATGGAAACCCGTTGAAATATACATATTTTCATGATAACGTGATTACCCTGATTTATACATATACAAGTATTATTATACACCAATAAATATTTACTAAATGCTAGGGTACCTGATTCTATATTAGGACTTGGGAATGTTTCATGAACAAGAATAAAATATATTACAGATTCTAGGTGTGGGTAAAAATTTCAACCTAATAGGGGGTGATGAGCCTGACCTCCCATCCACTTGATTAATGCAAGTATCTACAAATCATTTGTAAAAAACTTATATGACCTCTTTCCGTGGGAAAGTTATCTTTTTGCTCATTACAGATGTGGGAAACATTGCATTTTTAGTTTTATGATTAATTCTTATTTGAAATATTCTAAAATATTAATTTTGACTATATATGAGGCTTATGAATGCATTCTCAACCCCCCCACCCACCCGTAAAACAAAGCCCCAATCCATCCCTATTTGGTTTGAAATAACCACGTTTAGTAATCACTAACCCTCCATCTAGGGCTTCTGTACAATGATAATTTATCCAATATATTTCTATATTAAATATAAATATCATTCATCCACTAAGTGAATCTAGGATTATTCCTTAACCACATAAATCCTTTGTTTGTGATAATTTTTTGATTATTTTTCCTCTTTTATCCGATTTAATATTAATTTTATTTTACGTGGTTCATTTATCAATGTATATTAATTACAATATACCCATTAAAAACCATTAATAAATTAATCATGATACATCATGTACATGAATGTTAATAAAGAGAAGGAATATATCAAATATAAATTTTATTATCGACTCAGATACCATGTTTGTTAGGTTGTTCTTGAATAGATTTATTTTTTCCCAATATTTCAAGGAGTTTTTTAGCCTGATAGATTGGATGATACAGTCAAAACTCAAAACCAAAATCATTTCTTTTTAAAAAATCCTATAGAGTTTTTTCTCATCCAAATATGATTAAAAATATCCTATAAAACCAACATGAATTTTTGTAACTACTAGGAATTGGAATTTTTATCATAAATGAAGCATCCTCATAAATATATCAAACTCAAATACATAAAACTAAAAAGAATTGATGACAAATAATTATAAATATTTTTTAAACACTGAGGATCATGATCTACCTTTCACAGAGTAGTCCTTCATAAGGATCTCGTAATATTAAGTATTATTTTTCAGGAAAAAATAATGGTTTTATGAAAAGGTATATCATCCATGATAAGCTCATTGGAATTCATATATAAAGGCAATAGTACTATTTGGATCCCAGATTATGAATTCTCTCTTCAAGTTGTAATGATTTTCATTGATTACACACATATGGTTAGAGGTAATATTTTGCAGTGGGGAGATTCCTTTTTAATTAATTTGGATGATAATAACCAATATGTGTCTCAAAATGTATCATGAAAGGGGAAATCCAAGCCTATTGTTGATCTACAAGAAGATATATAAATTTATATTATCTTACCACCTATAACTCCTTTGTACAACAATATAATATTTCATCATTATTGACCAAAATGTCAAACCTAAATAATGAGAGGAAAATTTTCTGAAATATGTGATTACTCAAGAAACCATAAATATATTTCTTTTATTATTGTTAAAGGGATCTTCCATGAAAGCCAATAAATCATATTAGTAATGTTATTAATAGTTACACTATAAATCCTAAAAGTTTTTCTTTTTAAAAATATTAACACTGCAAAATAAATTTTTTATTTCCCTTATCTTTCTCATAATGGGATCATGATTCCATTTGTAAACTATACATGAATAGAAAAATATAGTTTAGGTGATTCCATTGATGAGGGATCTTTTAATGGAAAGTTATTTTTCATTAACATTCAAACCATTTATCATGAAATTGATTTTTTGGCAATTATACAAAAAATGGAAACCTTTAGACTAACCATAAATTTTGGAATTCCCAAATAGAGGAAGGGTAAACTCACATACATGCTTTTGAGACTCTTTTTTGATAATTATCTTACCAAAAATTATCAAATTCCTAAAAAATAAGTATCATATTTATTCTTGCTGATGTATTGTTTATTTTTTCACTATAATTTTCCTATATTTCTTTTATGAAATTAGAACTCATCAAGCTACCTCATTAGAAAACAATGAAATAATCAAAAAAGAATATGTGGGTATATACCATGAGATATATTTTTACCTAAATAAGGATATGATATTATTAAATTTTTTATATATATTAGATATAATGAGATAATATTTTTTAATACTATATGGGAATGAAGGTATTGTTTCCCATTTTCTTACTCCATATGTTCATGAGAAATAAAAATAATGTGTGTTTGATAAGGGTATTTTCAGGTCCAAAATAAAATATTTCATTGAAATTACCCATAACTATGTTAATTTACATCCCATAACTAAATTTTAGTGTGATAATACTTGAACCTGCACGATTTCCCATATAGTGGGGAGTGACTACCATACATGAACCACTCAATCAAGACCATGTGTGAGAAATACACTTATATAAAATATTTATTAAAATATATATACTATATTGATATCATTATTCATATAATACATCTAAACACATTTTTATACTATATTCATGTAAACACATATGTAATGTATTAAATATAATATTAATATAAATATGTTACTTATAATTTTTTATTAAGTCCGTTATATCCCAGTGGATTGAGAACACTCAAAAAATGATTCAAAAGAAATGTAGACCATTTCTAAATTGTACTTAAGAATATATTAAAAGTAGGGAATATTATTATATCTATAGAGAAATCCTAAAACCATTCATGTAACACATTGAATCAATTGAACTTATTCACTCAATAACAATATATGTTACCGAGAAAAAAAATTGTTTTTTGAGCTCTGCTCAAGAAATAGATTTTATACTAGGAGGATTCACACTATAATTTTCTCCTTACACTAGAAATATTATTATAAATCTATTTTGAAATAGATATTATTCCTAAACCACATAAACTCCATTTTTCTAATATTTATATCATTATGTCATTCTTCTTATCACTTATACTATTCTTCTATCAAAATTTATTATGGTTAACCCATCATTTTTGTAATTGGATTATCTCTAGCATTGTTCTCTAAGATTATCAATATCCAACCTATAAAAATTGGTTTCCAAAACACTATAATATATCCATTATAAATCAATTTAGAACCATGAATTCCAATTCTCTCAAAACAATTCTTTAATATAGTTCTCTTTTGCCCTTGATTACATAAAATTCTCTAGCCTGATGGATAAAAAGATGAGAACTAATGCTTGATATGTATTGATTTATTTATAAATAACCCAAGATATATTTTTGTAACCATTAATACATGATACAAACAATGATAAAATAATGAAAATAGTTTTCATCATCTTCGTGTATGAGAGATGTTAATTAAAATAAACTCTTAGTATTCAGGTATATTTTGAGGGAGATGTCAATGATTTGTTGAAAATATGGATCAACGTTGATAATTCAATTAGACTATACATATAGTGGTTCTATTACCATTTAATGGAAAAGGTTATGTGAATGGATGGTTTCCATATAAGGATATCTCCCATCAAGTGGATATATTATTCATTATTTTAAAATCAGAATTTTGGGTGAGATATCTTTGTGTGGAAATGAATTTTTATTTAATCTAGATATTTGGAAGTATTATATGACCATGATATTAAATTATTATTGGAGAACATGTGAAATATATAACTAGGAAGAAAGAGAAAGAAGGATATGATTTATGAAATACCTTCCACACTGGATACATCATAATAAATGTATTTTCTTTTTTGAAGCACCAACTAATAAAAGGATAATAAATTTTGAGGATAAGATTTTCATGGTTGGTTTGTAAATCTATATTTGGGAATAAGTTTGATGGAACTATTTTTAAGATGTTGATTGTATGATATTTTTTTGTGGTGTTATCATTTTTTGATCAAGGATAATTTCTTATCATTGTAATGTTTATAAATTAATTTTAAAATTGTTATGATTTTTTGTAAAGACCCTGGTTTTCAATGTAATTTTTTTAATTATATGGAATTATTACGAGTCTGTGAAAATTTACAGAGTATGATTTTGATGCCCGAAGAGCCCAGAATGAATTCATGAACAATTTTTCAGGTACGGTAAATGAACACATGAGCAGAATTTTCTAAATTTTGAACTATTTCTCAGATTAAAAATCAGAGGGCAGTGTCAAATCTGCAGTACAGAGATTCTCTTAAGGGATACTTTACTTTCACTGTAGTAGGTCCAAAGAAAAATTTATGTTTTTTGACCTTTTAAAAGAAATGAAATAAAATAATTTTACTATTTTTTAACATATATTCTGACGGACATGCAAAGGGGGGCAGTGATATGTCAAGACAATAAATGGATTGACATGCCAACCAAATGTAATGACGTCGTTGGGGAATTCGAAAGATTCTTAATTTATGTGCCCCATTAAATTCCAACGTCGTTACATACCCTCCCCATATCATATATTTATGGAGCTTGGGGAGTGGAATCGACAAAGTTTCTCCAAGAAATAAAGTGTTGAAGGAGAATTGTGACACAGAACCCATAAAGGACAGAGCTGAACCCAGTGGGAGGTGACCGACGACACTGATCCCCAAACCGAAGGATGGCATACGAGTGGCGTCGTTGGGAACCAGCTGTGGGAATGAAGAAAACGATCCACCTCCATGTGAGGATGCTCTACAAAGGGTTTCTGAGGTATGAGTTTTATTTTTTAGGTGCTTTAAATTATTCCCTCTTCCCTATTATTTAATTATACAAAGAATGTGGGTCCACCGACTAACAGGTTGACCACGATTGCTTAGTTTTTGTGGGGTGGTTGTTTTGGGGATTTATTGTGGGTTTTTTGTTTTTAATTCATGAAATTATTAAACCCTTAATTCCCCCTCATGTTTGTGAACTAACAGGGAGGGCGCGGACCTCACAAACCCGACCCGATCCATCGCTATCTTTGAATCCTCGCTCTATCATACAACACCAATAGCGAGGAGATACAACTAGCTAAGTTGGGCATAGTGCATCGACGCACATTGTAGAAGAGGTTAGGTGCACTGTTACACCATGCCAATGAACATAGGAGGTCACAACTCATCAACTGCAATGACTGGAGGTAGACGGTCGGCACACCGGTAGGCCTGTGGGGATAGTGCGTTGCGTTGTCACGTGCTGCTGGAGAGGTCGGCTGACATCCCGACCAACAACAATGGAACCTGAAGGGGTGGGGCATGCACCCTGTGGAATGACCATGTGGTAGTCGTTTCATGGACTATGTTGTCTGCGGTGGGAGGAGGGGCTGCCTAATAGACCGATGGTGGGGGATGGTGCGCACATTAGTGGCGCGACTAGCGGTAATTCCTCGGCCCGTCAGCCAAGACACAGATGACCCGTTGTGCCAGGTTGGGTCAACCCCCATAGGTTGACCCACTAATGTGGCTCTGTGCCATGTCATCCCTACTCGAATGTTCTTCGTCAGGGTATCCCTAGCATCCAGCGCTAAAAGGCGGGTGTCACTACCAGGTTGGCCCTACGGACCAACACACCGCTTAGTGCACCGACCCATAGCCTAGTAGCTGGAAACGTGGCCCAGCCTGGTCGGTCTAGGCCCAACAGTCCGGGGGACCTAGGTTTGGTCAGACCCAATGCGGGCCAGGTCGACCAATGTCGACCCAGATCGGGTCGGTCTAACCGAGTAAGACAAGACTTGGACCCAATACCAACAAGTTACACAAAACAAGCCCTAACATATAAACAAGACGTCTGTTTGATGAACCATCTTCCGCGTTGGGATCCTTCATGTGATAAAATATTTCTGACTTACTCAATGATTGTTTTGGGGTAACATGGAATATGACTGGGCTGGATGTCACCGGAATCCAACCAGGCAGTCGGCACTGAAATGCCAATAACACACATACCGGGCATCCAATTGACACACCATCTATTTTTTTCACCCTTAGTACATGGAGGATAATCATGTGAAATCTATTTGAGACTTAGTTCTGGTTTGAATACAACCAAAGGCTTGGGGAGAGGTTCTCCCAAGCGTACTATGTATGGAACCCTGTGATAGGCTGAGACTTGACGACTGCTAACTTTTCGACTCAGAGTGAATCAACATCCTAGTGGGTAGAGCCCATATTTGATGTGGCATACCCACAGTACTCGACATGAGATATACCTCCATTGGGCATGAGAGGGAGCACCTTTGTGTGATGTAGCAGACCCTTGGTGCAGAGCGCCTCTTTGTGATGTGGCAGACCAATAAAACTCGAAAGGAGGAGTATCTTAGTCGTCTCTATTTAGTGGGAAGCACCTCTATGTAACCCAAAATTCCCATTGTACTCATTAGAGGAGGATTTCTCTAGTAGAAGAGGTGTTCAACATTGTGACTAGCTATGTTACATGTTCCTAGGCCTAGAGAATATATCACTGGATATTAGTATTCATATTGATCCTATGTGGGTCAGCATCATAATCTTGTTTCTCGGAGTTTTATACATGGTTTGAGCTAAGACATTAATTTAGGTATGTCTATTTCTTTTTTATTTTAGATTGAGATCATGATTTGTGGTTTTCCTTGTGGAATTTTAAGAGACCTTCTAGGGTCTTGGGTCCCTATATAGTATCGTTATACTCAACCCTGCACGGTCTACGCCCATAATTTTTTTGTCCTATGAAAACAATGAGCAGCTGGGCTGAGGTTTGAGGGATCCCAGACTAGAAGGTATGAGAAGGAGACATGCGAGTGTGAAATGATTATGAGGAGATCTGTATCTACCCTTCTGGTAAGATCCTTGGAGAAATACTCAGTAGCTATTTTCCCTTTTTGAGTTGTATTATTTCTTTTTGTTGTATTTGTACTTGTACATTTAGTTTGTCTTGTATTCCAGCACCCTTTACTTTCTACACTCCTTTTTTCTATAACAGTTTTCAACACAGTTTCTTCTTATTCTATTCTCAGACCATGTGTTTGAATAGGTTTAAAGTCAATACCTTCCCATTTGAGGGAATATGCTATTCGGTGCTAGTCACCAGCCACTGGCATGTTGAAGTCAGAATGGGTTAGTCACAGCACGGGCCCCGGGGGATGCATTGTAACAAAGTGGTATTAATGGATTATATTTCTACCGATCAACTAAGACTCTGATCTTTTCTAAGGGGGAATATTTATATGTATTATGAGTGTGGTTTTTAGGTTGAGGAATATAGTGTTGGTTCGACGACTGACATATCCATACACAAGGACCCTTAATTCAGATTTTCAACTCAGCGCACGAAAACACTGATTTCGTGGGTTTTGAAAATATTTCATTTTGATCTCTCGAGTCAGCTCACCAAGTATAATTAATTGACAGTGCCACACCTGCCTTCTTTTATTATTATTCCATGTAGACAACCATATAGGATTCTTGAGCACACTCCACAAGTTCTAGAGGGAGAGACCTCCGAATATCCATGGTGAGACATATCTGTAGGTGGCTAAGGACTGGTTGGAGGCTGCGGCAAGAGTATTTTGCTAAGTTGGGACACCAGCTGAGTTTAATGTGATCCTAGCAGCCATCCTTTTTCAGGTAGTAGCAGGGATATGGTGGAGCTAGATTATCCATATACACGATGAGGTGACCCTCATCTGGGCAGACATCGAGGGCCTTTTCAGGGCATAGTTCATCCCAACGACCTTACGCTCTGTGCGTATACAGGAGCTACTGCACTTACAGTAGGGAGACATGATAGTATCCTAGTACTCGTTGAGGTTCACTGACCTCTCCCGCTACTCCACTAACATGGTAAAAGTCCATTTATTCAGGTCCCATATCATTGAGTAGGATCTTTGATGGGATATCATAGCATCGATGGTATTACTCAGCATACCGACTCCGGATGGGGTACTAGAGAAGTCACATTGGGTGGAGAGCATCCAAGGTGAGCCCGAGAGAGAGAACCACCACAGGGAAAAACATGGTGGAGTCATCTGCAGCTGGTAGTATGAAGATGAAAAAGAAGTCTAATAAGACCATACCTTCTAGAGGATGGCCTCAGGACATAGGGTCAGTGGTGCGGAGCTCGCAAGGTAGAGGAGGTCAGGAGAGGGACAGGCAGTGCGACATTGCGGTAGGTAGGGTCATATGTCTTTTGAATGCCTAAACCGTTGTACGGATGACCAGTAAACGGTGGAGGGACCACCGAGGTAGAGGCAGAGGTTTGAGTGAGGAGTCCTGTAGGCTATAGGTGGACGTGCAAGAGGTGATGGTCATTCAGTAGGCGGTGGGTGGAGTTTTGAAGTTCTTACGCCACCACCCCTGGGTGGTCCACCCTGACCACAAGGAGCAGGAGGACATGGACGATCTTAGCTCTAGGAAGCTAAGGCTTATAAGGACGTCACTCTGGAGAATATTAGAGGTACGATATATGTATACTCCACCTTAGTTGTCGTAATCAAAGACACAGGTGCATGTCAAATTTTTTTCCACGACCCACGTTTGGAGTTCAGAGATTCCGGTGGAGCCGTTGGCTCGATCCTTATGGATTGACACACTTAAGAGAGAGGATTTGATGATTACACACTGTTGAAAGTATTGTGAGATTACTCTAGGTGTTGAGAGCTTCCGTTGGGATCTCCTAGTAGCAGCATCGAGGCCTTACGACATCATCTTGGGTATAGACTGGCTAACTACAATCCATGCTCAAATCGACTGTATTAGTTGCAATGTGCGCTATGTTCACATGGATGGAACTAGGTATTATATCACCAGAAATAAAAGAACCTTTGCAGTGCAGGATGGACTTACACAAAGGAGGGTACAGCTGATTACACATTACTTGTCCAACTATACCCTCAGAGAAGTTGATGTTGAGAGTCCGACCTATCCGGTAGTAGAGGACCACTATGACAATATTTTTCTTGATGATATTCTCTGACTACCTCCAAACCGAGAGGTAGACTTTTACATCGACCTATACCCCAAGATGACACTGATGTCTACCAAACCATAATGGATGGATTTCATAGAGTTTCATGAGTAACAGGTATAATTGGAATACTTTTAAAGAAAGGGTGTTTATAAGGCCTTGTGTTTCTCCATGGACAGTCTCGATTTTGTTCTCCATGAAGGCATATAGGAGTTTGAGACTTTGTGTGGACTATCGGCACCTGAACCAAGTGACCGTTAAGAAAAGGTATCCACTTACTAGGATTGATGATCTTTTCGATCAGCTGAAGGGAGCTCACTGGTTTTCAAAGAAATACCTCAGATCATTATATCATCAGCTCAGGATACGAGATTAGGAGGTGCAGAAGACTTCCTTCAGATGTCAGGATGGCCATTATGAGTTCTTTGTTATGCATTTTGGCATGACCAATGCCCCAACAGTGTTCAAGGGAATCATGAATAGTATCTTTCAGCCATACCTCAGTCGCTTCGTGGAGGTTTTCATCATTGACATCTTGGCATACTCGGCGATGGAGGAGGATAATTCCTTTCATCTGAAGATAGTTTTTGATTGACTATGAGAGCACCAGCTTTATGGTAATAACTCGATGTTCTAATTCAAGATACAAGAGGTCCAGTTTCTAGGAGACGTTATCTCGGAGGCTAGAGTGGTAGTGGATCCAGAAATGATAGAGGAAGTGCATAATCTGGGGCCACCCAGGATTGTTACTGAGGTGCATAGTTTCCTGGGGTTGGTTGGATACTACCAGAGATTCGTGCTTGACTTTTCCAAAGTTGTGGTACCATTTTTCAGTGTTGATGAAGAAGGAGAAACCCTTTTTATGGATGGAGAGATGATATAATAGTTTCATGGAGCTGAGGTAGAGACTACAGATTTCCCCTATATTGAGTCTACCAGAAGAGGGAGTTGGTTATGTAGTCTACTGTGACATATCATGGAGCAGACATGGGTGTAACCTGATGTAGGAATGATCAGTGCTCGCTTGTGGCTTGCGAAAACTGAGACAACATGAGTAGAACTACGCTACCCACAACTTGGAGATAGTAGCAATGGACTTCTCCATGAATATGGGAAGACACTAATTTATGGGAGAATATTTTACATTCTACTCTGATAACAAGAGTCACATGTATATCTTCCATTAGATAAACTTGAACATCAGACAGCGGGGATGGCTAGAGCCCCTCCAAGACTATGACTTTGAGATAGTCTATAATCCTGGGATGGGGTATGTGGCAGCATATGCACTCCGCAGGAGGTTTGGTATTCTATTGCTAAGTGGGTTGAAAGATTATCTAGACACGTTGTTGATATCCTTCATGTATGGAGATGGAGCAGCATACCTACAGTCTATGAAAGTAACTCCTCCACTCCTTCAGCGATTCAGGGAGACGCAGCATGGGGACACTGATTGCGTGACTCGACGTGCTCACATATCATCAAGATAGGGAACTGATGGATTTTATGAAGTTGGGGAGCATGTTATCTTTTCCAGAGGATGTACCATGGTACCCGTGGAACTATGTGTGGATGTGTTGAGGGAGTTCTATACGTCCACTCTGGTCGTACATCCTGGTGTGGTAAAGATGTATTAGGACCTCTTGTGTCAACACTGGTGGCTAGGGATAAAGAAGGCATTGGTAGAGATTGTTTCATGATGCCTCACTTGTCAGCATGAGAAGGTCGAGCATATAGATCTAGCTGGCTTAGCTCAACCACAAGAGGTGACAGAGTGGATGTGGGATGAGATCTCTATGGACATTGTGACAGGGATTCCATGTACATCCATGGGACATGATTCTATTTGTTTGATCGTTGACCGACTATCCATGCCGGCCAACTTCCTACCCATCCAAGAGAACGGATTTGTAGATTGATTGTGATTCCTCTACGTATAAGTGATTGTGTGACTTAATGGGGTTCCATGGAATATCGTCTCTGACTGTGATGTGTGTTTCACATCATGGTTCCAGAAGGGATTGAATGAAGTGTTCGGGAGACAACCGTGATTGAGTGTCACATTCCATCCTTATAATGATGGTCAGATAGAGTGGATCATACAGAGACTTGATGACATGCTACGTTCCAACATCCTATATTTTGGACACAGTTGGGAGGATCACTAGCCCTTGGGGGAGTTCACAAACAACAACAGTTATCACTCAACCAAAGGTAAGGAACCATTCTAGGCCTTGTATGGTCGACCCTATAGATCACCTATATGCTAGAAAGACCTAGGGGAGTCAACACAAATGGTTCCAGATTTGTTAAATTCTACCATTGAGAAGGTGCAGACCATCTAGGAGCAGATGAAGACTGCACAGAGCAGATAGAAGTCCTATGTAGCCAAAAAATAGAGACCTCTGGAGTTCCAGGAAGGGGACTACGTATTCTGAATAGTCTCTCCTCGACGAGGACTACAGAGATTCGGTCGAGGTGACATGTTATCACCGAGGCTTATCTGGCCATTTCTGATACTTCCAAGGATAGTCCTGGTGGCATACCACATGGAACTTCCACCATAGTTGGGGAGGGCACACAATGCCTTCCATGTATCCTATATGAAGAGATACGTGCATGACCCATATAAATTCCTCGACCATGGAGAGAAGGACTTAGATGATGGGGGATGTTTAAGGAGGTTTTAGTAAAGATTGAGGATCGATTGGAGTGAGTCCTTCATGGGTGGTCGATGCCTCTAGTGTGTGTTACCTGGAAGCATGGTAACCTCTAGGAGAGAACATGGGAGAGGGAGGCTCAGATTCATGCTCAGTAACCCCATTTGTTTCCTTATTCTATATTGTGGATTTTGGGGATGAAAATCGCTAAGGTGGGGAGAATAATAAGACCTGGATTTTACATGTATTTTTTTATTATATGGAGTTATTACGAGTCTGAAAAAAATGATGTCCCCTGATTTCGAGACCCGGATTTTCCATAATGAATTTCGAAACATTTTTTGGGTACATTCAGGGAGCTTTTGAGTGTTGTTTTCTAAATTTTAAACTGTTTCTCGGATTAAAAATCCAAGGTCATCGTTGAATCCGCAGTGCCGAGTTTCTCTTAATGAAGTATTGAATTTGACCGCAATAGGTTCAGCAAAATAGTTATGTTTAGTGACATTTTAATAGAAATGATATAAAATAATTTTGTTATATTCTTTCATATCCTCCATCAGACAAGAAATGGTGTGGCGCCATCTATGTGTCATGCCAATTACTGGATTGAACTACCAACCCTAACTAACAACGTCGTAGGGGAATTAGGAAGATTAATAATTGATTAGCACCATTAAATTACAACGTTGTTACTTACCCTCACTCTCTCTTATATATATAAATCATGGTGAAGGGTACTGGCACAAATTATCCATGAAACTAATTACAGAAGGTGCACCGTGACATCTGACCCTTATTGAATGGAGTCAAACCCAGTGGGAGGTGACAGACGACACCAACCCCCGAACCAAAGGACAACGTGTGAGTGGCGTCTTTGGGAACCAGTTGTGGAACGAAGAACACGATCCATCTTAAAGCGTAGACTCTCTCCAATGGGTTTTAGAGGTTGGGGGGTTTATTAATTGATTCACTTTAAATGATTTCATCTTTCCCGTTGTTGAATTACACAAAGAATGTAGGTCAACCGACTAACTGGTTGACCCTCGATTCCTTTGATATTGTGGGAGGTTGTTACAGGGAATATTTGTGGGGTTTTTTTGTTGTTTAATACAAAAAATATTTAAACCATCAATTCCACAACATATTTATGTGATAACGTAGAGGGAGAGAGCCTAAAAAACTGGGCCCGAACCCTCCACTAACAAGCTATGATTGTGCCTCCATGGAACACATACAACATGGCGATACCAACCGGCTACATTGGGGATAGCACATCGACACACATCGCGGGGGGAGGAAGGATGTGTTGTCACTTTCCACCGATAGACAATATAGGATGCGACATGCCATCCAAAGTGACTAGAGGAAGGAATCCATCACACCAGCCAGCTGCAGGTGATGTTGTGGCGTACCGTTACTCACTGTCGGAGGGGACGACCAGCATGCAGGCTGGCCATGAGGGAACTAGCAGGGGTGGGGCAGACCACCAGTGGCGCACCCATGCGGCAGCAGGGCCATGGATTGCATTTTCCGCGGTGGGAGCATGGGCCATCGGATCGACAGGTGGCTGGTGGATAGGGTGCGCACCTGTAGCACGCTTGGGGGAAAAGGTGTGTCCCATCAGATGCAGCACGATGGACCTATGGCGCCACGTGGGGCCGCGTTGGGTCAACCCCTGCAGGTTGACCCATAGATTGTGTTCCGCACCCCATCAGTCATCTCGGACATTACACGTCTGTATATCCTTTACGGGCCGCACCGCCGGGCTTGTGGCACCGCCGGGGTCGACCTAGCTGACTGACCCGCCACTCAGCAGGCCGACCCGCGGCCCAGCAGGGTTGGGTCGGGCCCAGTGGGCCGAGTTGACCTGGGTTGGGTCGGACCTCAGTTGGACCGGGTTGACCAAGGTCGATCTGGGTCGGCCCATTTAGAACTGGGATGGGCTAGTCCAACTGAGCCAAACAGGACCCAGACCATGTATCGACCAGTTACTCAAAACGGGACCTATCTTTTAAACCAGAAAACCATTTGACGAACCATCTGTGGTGTCCGGATCCTTAGAGCAATAGTGATTTTTAATTTATCCACGAGTTTTTTTGGAGAAACATGGAGTATGTCCAGGTTGGATCGCACCCGAATCCTACCGGGCCCTCAACACTAAAATGCCTACAACACACAGAACGATTGTCCGATTGACATGTCGTCTACTACATTAGAATTATTATTACATGATAGATAATCATGTTACTTCTTTATGGGACTTCATGAAGGTTGAAATATGACTGATGACTTCGGGATCAGTTATCACAAACTAACTACGTATGGAACCCTGCAAATGGCTGATACTTGATGACTGCTGACCATTCGACTCTGAGTGACTGTACGGCCCAGTGGGGAGCGCCTTTATGTGACACAGAAGACCCACAATGGGGAGCGCCTCTATGTGACATGGAAGACCCACATTACTCCACAGGAGGAGTACCTCAGCTGGCCATGATGGGGTGCACCTCTATGTGACGCGGTAGACCCACGGTTGAGAGCACCTATGTCTGACGTAGCCAACCCACGGTACTTGACAGGAGGAGTACCTCACCAGTTCAATGTTTGTGGGATGTGCCTTAGTGTGACAAAGCATTCCCATTTTACTTTTTAGAGGAGTAGCTCTCCACCAAATTATGTGTTTGACGTTGTGAATTGTAATGTTACATTTTCCTTGGATAAGAGAATTTTGTGGCATGCTATCAGCATTCAAAGCAATCTTGTGTGGGTCAGCATCATAATCATTTTTCTCTGAGTTTTATACCTGTTTTGAGAATAGATTCTAATTGATATGGATCTATTTCATTGTGTTTTGAGAATGAGATCATGCTTTGGGGTTTTCCTTGTGGAATTATGAGAAACCTTCGAGGGTCTTGGGTTCCCTACTAGGTATCTTTATAATCACCCCTACTAGGGATACGCCCATACCTTGTTGTTTCTTGTGTAGAAAAAGAGAATATGAGTTGAGATTTGATGGAGCCATGATTAGGTGGTATGTGGAGGAGACATGCGGGCATGGAGTGTTGATGAGGAAATATGTACCTACCCTTTAGGAAGGATCCTTGGAGGACAACTCTATAGCTTTTTTCTCTTTTTCAGTCGTATTATTCCATTCAGTTGTATTTTTACTTTTTAGTTGTACTCATTCTTTTAGTTGGGCCTGTACTCTGGCCCCTTTACTTTCAGCACTCCATTTTCTATAGTAGTTATCTTCACAGTTTCTTTTTGATATGTTCTCGGACCGTGGGTTTGTGCGGGTTTAAAGGTAATGTCTTCCTGTTTAAGGGAATATTCCTTTTGGTGATTTTCTCTTTCCCATGGCCTTTGGAAGGCGGGTTTGGGGTAGTCATGGAATGGGCCACGAGGGGTGGGTTGTGATAACTTTGAATTGGTTTTAGGTTCAAAATTTTTTTTATTGTGACACATTCTTTACAACAATGATGATGAAATACATAATGAATATTTGGATGATGAAGTGTTCATTGGAATTTATATCCCCAGAAGAGAAAAAGATGATGAAATAATTGTTATGATACAAATGATTGTTTTCATGAAGATATTTTAAAGAATATCTAGGCATGAATTTAATGTGGGATTCAATTACATGCATATTTTTTACTAGGTACACTAATGGGATTAAATAAAATATTGGTAAAACATACATAGAAGCCTATTTAAACCTAAATCAAAGAATATGTCAGACCAGAGACCAAACACACAAAATATATGTCAAGTGTAGCCATAAAGAGTGGAAGTTGATTAAGATGTGAGTGGGTTCAAGGGAAGGCTATAGTATGAGTAGTCCCATGTATATGGTTCCCACAATGAAAACTTAAAGTCATGCAGAGGATAGAAAAGAAGCCCATAGGGACAAGGTATGTATATGCATTGTGTTTGTGGGAGATGATCCCCACAGATAACTCAATGTTTTTATGACACAACATATAGAATAAAGTGGAGCGAAGTATGTTTGTGGAAATGATGTGGGTTGGATCATCTACGTTACTTCTCCTGATATTAAAATAATATGAACATATGAAATATAACTGATATGATGTAATCCGATGATCACAAAGAATCAATGTAGTCATATCCATCTTCCCAACATGAGGGATAATGGACATCCACCATTTGGTGAATGACCAACATCATTGATTAGAAAATTCATTGATCATTACACTCAATGATCATCACATGTATGACCGAAATTATTGTTTGGATCAAAACGAATTTACACATCTATATTCTAATTTTTTTCTGATATTGTTCCAATTCAGTGTGAAGTTGAAATTTTCTAGATTTATTAAGTATTTTTGGATAGTTCATTTCCAAAAAGAATAATTAGATATTGTTAAAAAAGTATGCAATGATCTTCAGAGTACAATATTTGACATACCTTCTATATTATAATTCAAATGATGATACCATGAAATTATTGAGGCAGTCATCACATGGAATTTTTATCAACGGTTTGATGTGGAATTAAAAGATGAATGAGTCAATGAAAGGCTTTGATCCTTTTGTATATATAAGGAATACACACTTTTCCAAAAGTGGTTTCTGATTTTTTGTGAAATGATATTATTTTATTAGTCAAAATAGTGCATCATAGAATATTTTTTCATGATGATGAAGAAATACAATACTCTTAGGTAAAAAAATATCCATGGGTCTATGAATTGTGTTTCACACATTATTTTCTTTGTGATGAACCAATAATGTGAAGAACTAATCCCTCACATGATGTCCTTATGTTCTATGTGGGCCTATTATGGGATGGAGTAAGTACCATTTTTGAAGGATGTGGCATGGTATATCATGAACATATTCATAGTTTACATCATCTTTCATAATGAATAATGGTGAAGTGTCAATGTAGTGAATTATAATTTAATACACTATTTATGATGTTTGGGTATAATGTATACACATTTGAACAATGATATTGTGCATATACTTGTGCGATGAAGGCATCTTGGTTAGTGCATTCATGAGTGAATTACTACATTGTGATTAAACAAAATTCATGTGATCATCAATCACATACACAAGTGGATGACCAATATAAATAGAATATAAACTAATAAAGAACACACATATACATATATTCCATATATACTTTATAAAGTTATTAATGTTGATGAGTGCACAAATATATATGCTATATATGGTTCACCAATAAGTTGATTAAAAGTAATGTATAATGAAATAAATGTTTCATATGGAAAGATTACTGTTTTTTTAAGATTCTATAAGTGTTGTAAAAATATTTTTTACAACATTTACTTCTATGAGGAGAACATTCAATAATATATGAGTTCATATCAAGTGTAAGGATATATCCTATATATTGTAACCACATCTAATGGATTTTATTTTAGTTGATTGTGTGGTTTATATAATTTACATAAAATTCCAAGAACATACTACACTTATTGAGTATTGAACATTTTATATACATAATTTCCTACTATTATTCTTCTATGCATGTTTTCAAATGAAGTCATATCTCTTTAAAATGAGGTGAGGATTTTTTATTAGGGAAGAAATTTAAAAGGGGTCATCAATTCACCCTATCCACCTCTCAATGATCCACATGTCATGTTCGAGAATTTCAAGTTGTGTAAGGTGTAAGGATCCCTTAATTAACAATTTTATTAAAATTTGTGAAATATGAATTAGCTAAGAATGTTTAAAATAATAGGAACAATTATGGTATTATAGTCTTTGATTGGAATCACTATCCTTCCTAGAAGGATAGAGGGTTTCCATAAAATATATCCATTGGTTTGGATGTTCTAGAAGATGATATTGGTGGTTGTCCTTCTACAACTGATGGTCTTATATTGATAGATACCAACAATAATAATTTATAGAATGATGGACATTCCAGAAATTCTATAATCTCTACACTATTAGATAATGAGTTTCATATATTTAAAGAAATGAAAATGGCCAAAGTACGAGAAGATTGTTTTTTTAACTTATATGACATGAATGGATTTTTATGATTTCATAGAACATTATTTCCATGAAACTTCTTTTACATGTTCTCAAGTTTATTTTTAATCATCTTCTTTTAGATTAAAATTCCATGACATGTTAAGGAAGGAAAAATGTTTTTGATGTAGAAAGTATATTTTCCTCATGAATGGAGTTCATGTGTTTTATCAAAATTATTTTCCATCTAAGATAAAATAGGGTTTTGTTACTATCCCTATTTTTACATTGATTTGATTTTTTTATGATGGAATTAATTTTATGATGTCCTTTTATCTAATATAGAATATGTTATTATGGAATGATGTTTAAGAATCCAATTTTTATTTCATGGGTTATGCTATGATGTATGATTTTATGATTTTTTGGCACACATAAGAATGGTTTCATTCTGAGATGGGTGAGACCTATATCTCCCTCTAATGCATTGGGTAAAGATTTATATCTCATGAGATATACATGGATGGAATGAAAAGTTAATCTGGTTCAGTGATACTGGACTGGAATGAGGAGTAAACTTGATTCAGTAATGGACTTTGTCCGCTATTATGGTCTTGGAAATGAGCCTTGACTAATATGAAATGATTTTCTATGATTATGTGTGTATGATACAAAGTTTCATGTTTTAAGTTATGATTATTTGGGATTACATTTCACCACTTTGATTTATCCCATGTTATGAAATTATGATCTCTTTTTCTGGTTAAGATATTAAAAAATGTTATGTTCTTATGAATATGTTATGACTGATATTTCTTTTGATTACCCTTACTGAGCATTTGATCTCACCCTTTTGTTTATTTTCTTTTACCCAGGTCTGGATGAAGGGTATTATGTAGAATATTCCAAAAAGGACTCTAGATATGATGAAATAAATGGGTGACAATGTAGATGATTTATGAACCAGTTGTTTATGTTTCCAAGTTTCTTAAGAAACTATACCTATACGGTCCTTTAATGGTTTTGTTATATGTTCTAATAAGTGTGCTTCAATTCGGATGTAATAACAATGTATGTAAAGTGTGGGTCTTTATAGTTGGTATCAAAGGGAGGTTATAGTCAACCTTTGGAAACTATGATGTGAATGCCTTAGTAAGAACCCTCAGGATAAGTTTAAGCATAGAAAACAATCTTAGCATTTTAAAAATGGCCATGAACAACCTATGATAAGACATTAAGTGTGAAATTTTATTCTTGATTATGTGGTTTTCCTATTATTATTAGTTTTTCTCACACTACTCTTCTTGGTTTTAGTCAATGGCTGGAACCCGAAGGAACCGTGTTAATATAGAATGCGACAGGGAATTCAATGACTGTCCCCCTAAGCAACAAAATGTTATGGGAGTTGGAATGCAAAATCTTGTAGCCATTTTCACACAACATTCTCAAGCTATGAAACATGCAGGACTTCTAAACGAACATATGATGGAGAAAAATTCTATTGAATCCTTTATGAGGCAGCATCCACCTTCATTCAGCGGGTCTTCTGGTCCATTAGTGGCTGAATAATGGATTAGTACCACTAAAAAGATATTTTCAGTTCTACAATGTTCTGAACATGAAAAATTCGTCTTAACAGTGTATTGTTTGGAAGGTGATTCTGGTCAATGGTTGAATCTTATCAATAATATGATTTAAATAGATGAAATTGAGTCCATGGAATGGGATGAGTTCAAGAACGTATTTTTTAATAAGTACTTCCCTCTTATTCTTTGATCAAAGATGGAGAAGGAGTTTCATGAACATAAGCAAAAGGATGATGAATCAATTGGTAACTACAAAGAAAATTTTACAATAATTTCAAGGTACGCTTCAAGAATTATTATCCAACCAGTGAGTAAGATTGATCGATTCTTTAATGGCTTAAAACAAAGCCTTCGAAGGGCGTTATCCATAAGAGAATTCAATTGCTACGAGGTAATCATTCGATGTGCTATCAAGGTTGAGATGGAGATTGGAGTAACCCATTAGTCATATGGGTTTGATAAGAAAATGAAAATGGAATTCAAAGGAAAATCTAAAGACCACACTTTCATAAAGATGAGTTTTCCATTATGCTCAAATTGTGGAAAAAAACATGGATGGAATTGTCTTAAAGGGATAAGAAAATATTTTACGTGTGGAAAAGAAGGTCATCAGGCAGTTCAATGTCGAAAAAATGTGAAGAAGATGTCTAATGATGCGAACAAAGAAAGGGATACACATAATTTACTTCATACACTTCAATGTTTCAAGTGCAAGGAGATGGGGTATTATGAAAATCAATGCCCAATTCCAAGGGTTGTTGATGATTATCAACGTCAACAAACTCTTAAGGCCAAAGACAAAGGAAAGTAACATGGAATTACTATCGGCGATGTGGAGTACGATAATGAAGTGGTGAAAGGTACAAATACCATCCACTCTAAAGTAGAAAATGTTTTGTTTGATTCTGGATCCACCCAGTATTTTATTTCTGATGAATTTTCTAAAGGTATCACCATATTACTTCAACAATTAGATGTTGAGTTAGCTGTGACAACATATAATGGCACAACAGTCACATTAAAATTTTATAATTCTTCTCCGATTGATATTTGTGCGGAAGTGCTTCCTGAAAATCTTCAGATCCTCCCTATAGTGGAATTTGACTTGATATATGTCATGGATTGGCTTTTTTTATACAGAGCTCATATCGATTTCTAAAGAAGGTAAATCACATTTAATATTCCCGATCAATCTACTATCATCTATCAATGTAAGGATTAATATAACTTTCCAGTGGAAACTTCTTACATCTTATGGGTCTTGATTCCAATAAATTAAGGTTATTTATCTCAAATGGTTGGTGAGAAACTCATGATTAAGAATACACCCATTGTACGTGAGTTTGATGATGTCTTTCTGGATGAATTGCTAGGTCTTCCACCAAATCGAGAAGTTGAGTTTTTAATAGAACTCAAACCGAGTGCTATGCCCAATTCAAAGACACATTACAGAATGGCCCCAATTGAGTTGTAGGAATTGAAGAAGAAACTCCAAGATAATCTTGATAAAGGATTCATACACCCTAGTGCGTCACCTTGGGGAGCACCTGTTGTATTTTTGAAGAAGAAAGATGGATCAATGAGACTCTGCGTTGATTATATATAACATAAAAAGATCACTATCCAGAACAAATATCCTCTCCCACACATTAATGACTTATTTGACCAACTACGCAAAGCTCAATACTTTTCCAAGATTGATCTTCGTTCAGGGTATCATAAATTAAGGGTCAAAAAAGAGGATATACCAAAGGCGACTTTCCGTACAACGTATGGACACTATGAATTTACAGTGATGCCATTTGGTCTTAATAATGCCCCTGTTATCTTCATGGATCTAATGAATAGGGTATTTAGAGACTATATTGATTAGTTTTTGGTAGTATTTATAGAATATATTCTTGTCTATTCAAAGAGAAAGGAAGAACATGAAGATCACTTGAGAATTGTATTGAAGTCCCTGAGAAAGGAGAATCTTTATGCCAAATTTACCAAGTGTGAATTTTGGCTTAAAAAATGCATTTTTGGGTCACAGAATCTCAAAAGAGGGGATATCTGTGGATCTAGCAAAGATAGAGGTTATCAAAAGATGGTCAAGACCAACAATAGTTTCTGAGATCCGATGTTTTCTTGGTTTGGCTGCATATTATCGAACTTTTGTCAACAATTTTTCATGATTATCTAATCCAATCACCAGGTTGACTCGAAAAGGAGTTATGTTTGTGTGGACGGAATAGTGTGAAGAGAATTTCAAGAAGTTGAAAAGAAGGTTATCCAATGCAACTATGCTCACACTACCTTATTGTGGAGAAATGTTTGGGATCTACAGTGATGCATCCATGAAGGTATTAGGGTGTGTTCACATAAAAAACCATATGGTGATATCTTATGCCTCACAATAGTTGAAAATCCATGATCAAAATTACCCAACTCATGATTTGGAGTTAGCTGCGGTAATATTTGCATTACAGATTTGGAGGCACTATCTTTATGGTGAATGTTGTGATATTTATACTGATCATAAAAGTTTAAAGTGTATTTTCACACAAAAGGAACTGAATATGCGCCAAAGAAGATAGTTGGAGACGACTAAGGATTACAACTTCTCAATTCATTACCACCTTAGGAAAGAAAACAAGGTGGCATACACATTAAGTTGACATGACCATGCTAGCTTATCCATGATGAGGATCTCCAAAGATCCAATATTTATGGATTTATAAAGGATAGATCATGTAATTATAATGGAAGGGGAATAATATTATCTTTATCAAATGAATTTTCTACCATCTATGCATGTGATGATTAAACATGCACAAAAAGAAGATGTAAAGTTACAAAAGAAAGTGGGAAATGATCCTAAATTAAACCTATATTGTGATGGGATAATAAGGTTCAGGAATCGGGATTGTGTTCCCCCCATCCTAGAATTAATGAAGGAGAGACTGGATGAGGCTCATAGTTCATCATTCTCTATTAATCCTGGAAGCACGATGATGTATAGGGACCTGAAAGAGTACTTCTGGTGAGATGGAATGAAAAGAGATGTTGCTGAATATGTCTCTCGATGCAGGGTATGACAACAAGTTAAAGCTGAGAGATAGAAGTCTAATGCGATCTTAGAACCATTACCCATACCAGAATAGAAATGGGAAAGAATCACTATGGACTTTGTCACTGGACTTCCTATAACATCCAAAGGAAATAATTCTATCTAGGTTATAGTTGATCGTCTTACGATGTAGGCACACTTCATTGCAATTTGGGAATATTTCCCTCTGGATCAGCTTGCTAGGATATATGTAAAGTAAGTAGTAAGATTTCATGGAGTACCACTTTCCATTATATATGATCAGGATCCGTGGTTTACCTCAATGTTTTGGCAATGTTGTCAGTATACTCTGGATACAGTGTTGAGTTTCAACACTGCTTATCATCCTCAGATAGACGGTAAGTCTGAGGGAACAATTCAAACTCAAAAATATATGTTAAGAGATTGCTCTATGGATTTCAAAGGTGGTTGGGATTAACACCTACCTTAGGGGAAATTTTCTTATAATTATATCTTTCACATTAGTATTCAGATGGATCCTTATGATGCTCTCTATGGAAAGAAATGCAGGACTCCAGCTTTTTGGGATGAAGTTGGGGAAAGAAAGCTATTAAGACCTGATCTTGTTGATGAGATGGCAGAAAAGGTCTGATCTATTCAACAACACATAAGAGCAGCGCATTGTCGACAAAAAATTTATGTCGACAACTGAAGAAAAGATCTAGAGTTTGGAGTGGGTGATAAAGTGTTCTTATGAATATCTTCTTGGAAGAGAGTAATGAGATTTGGAAAGAAGGGAAAGATTATCCCTAGGTATATTGGTCCTTTTGAAATACAAGATCATGTTGGGAAGGTAGCTTACCGATTGGAGCTCCAACCAAATCTCTCTCAAGTTCACGATGTGTTCCATGTATCTCTCCTGAGAAAGAACATACCTGATCCTTCACATGTAATAAGCTCAGAAGATGAACCGATAGAGCAGGATGTTTCTTATGAAGAACAGCCGATAGAGATTTTGGATGGTTGCAAAAAAGTTTTACGGAACAAGACCACTCACTTGGTGAATGTTTTATGGAGGAACCATCATTTAGAAGAAGCTACATGAGAGCTTGAGGATATGATGAGGGAGAGGTATCCTCATTTGCTTGTTACGAAGTGACAAATTTTGAGGGCGAAATTCATTTTATGGGGGGTAGAATGTAACACCATGATATTTTATGAGAAGTATATTTTTTTATGTATTATGTTATATGCAACATCAGAGGAATCTTTCACTGCACACAGCAGTATCTTGGCTTGCGTTATATGCAATCGTGACCTTCCTCGATAGCATGTGTAGTACAGAATACCGAGTTTCACTGAACAAGGATATATTATTATAATATTATAAACTAGCAGTTATGAATAGTTTTAACTGAATTTTAAATTTTATAACAATATTATTCATTATACATATTATCTAGAACATGTTATGAGAAAAAAATAATTTTTTTGGGTAAAATAAGTATTTTTAAAAAAATGCAGTTTTGCCGCCTTTTGATGGCGCACCAACATTAAATCTAGTTTTTAAAAATTTTATAAGTTCAATTTGACAAAATAAACTTCTTATGTGTAATCAGGATATAAAAAATTACTTTGGATAAATTTTTCATATTATTCTGGTAACTTTCATATTTTGATGAATAGTAAAAACACGCTATATTTTAATTAAAAACAACTTTTTTCATCGAAATAATTTATATGGTTACATTATAAAATTGAATGGTTTTAAATTATAAATAAAATATATTTATACCTTTTAATATAGTGTATATCATTATCATTAATTTTACATTGAATTCATAGATAAAAACATTTCAATCTTTGGCAATGTTTTAACTTTTAAAAACCTGTTTTCTTAACAACGAGATTAATTTTAAATTAATTACTGCAACTTCTGTGTTTTGAATTTTGAAAAATTGATTCCATATTTGGATTTAGTGGGTCAAAATTATGTTAATATGTTACTTTTATTTTTTTGAGATTATGAATAAGAACTACAATAATTTTTATTTACAGTAGTTAAAGGTAAATTGGGTAATTAAGGGTAAAAATAAGATTATAGAATTACCCTAACACCTGATAAAATTCTATTGGATGACTAAAAGTCGACCATTATCACCTAAGGGTCGGAATAAATTCATTTTATGGACTTTTGACCATTAAAATAATTTAATTATTATTAAAACCAAACAATGTGAAAACATGTCACTCTCTTAAATCTTATAAGTATAATAGTATTAATTTATTGATAAACTTCATGAATCTTCAAACATGATTAGTATCCAGAAATCTAATACAATTATCTACATTATAAAAATTTATTTATATTTTTTAGGGATTTAATAATTATTATTAATTATGACACAATAGTGATGTTGAAATTATTTTATTGATCGAAATATAAAATAAATGATATTAAAATTATTAAAATAAAAATTATATGAACTATTTAATTTTCCCCACTAATTTTCTAGAAATAAATGACACGTTATTAATCTATTAAATATTTTATTTCAAATATATCTTCTGTATATATTTTATTTAAACTCAAATAAATGAATAGTGACAAAATTAACACTATTGTTAATTTATAGGAATTACATATTATAATATTAATTAAAAATCACAAAAAAATTTAAAAATTCTAAAATAAAATTTATATGGTCGAAAATATAATAAATTATAAAATTATGGACAATTGACAACATATAAGTAAATATTTATAATGATTTAATATTTAGATTATTATTACCACAAATAAAATTAAATAGATTATATAAGGATAAGTCATGTTGATAATGTTTAAAATAAATTTCAAACTTGCCTAAATATTATTTTATGATGCGATTACAACCCTATCTCATCTAATATTTGGATTCGAGTCATTTTTGGAGGTTTTTAAGTGGGGTTGGAATTTATTATAAATTAAGATTTCTTATAATTCCAAAGGTGCCCCTCTCCTCCCTTATAAAAGGGAACCTCCTCCCTCTCTTCCTCACACCAGGTTGGGCCTTCATGCTCTTCCAAACACTACCAATTTCTCTTCTCCACTTCCCTAGAAACATCACAGAGGTTCTGGTCTTCTTCAAATACCAATCATAGTGCCCTAAGACGCAGTTTCAAAGAGGCGTGTCAAATAAGAGGTAATATCCGTTACTGATTCATTCATATTTATTTCTTCTTCTACTTATTCTTCTATAGTTGTTTCATTATGAAGTAATAAAATTAGTATCACTAATATACTGGTATTCTATTATAAATATGAAACAACTCTATTTCACATTCTATCCATCCTACGGAAAATGAAATCACCGCGTGTGCGTATGTACATAATACCGTCTCATTACCGTGGTGTAATCAGTTTTCCACCACCACCATACTTGGATGGGTATAATGGTGTAATGATAAACTATATATGATTATTTTAAAGTGATATTGATTCTGAAATAGTATACATACACTTCAATACAATTCCACAATCATGGGAATGATATCATCGCTCGTGCGTACGTACGGCCCACCGTCTCCACGATGTGATGTGACTCGTTCTGCATGATCTTCATTGAATAATGATTATATAAATTAATTCAATAAGTAAATATGATATATATTACACTAATACCATTCTGGAAATGAGGTATCTATAAACTAAAAATAAGAATAAGAATTTATTCGACAAAACACAAATAAGAACATAAGGCAATAAACACCCGAATAACAAGTAGCAATGAAATATTACCAATAAGAAGATAAGAATATGAACATATATGATATCATAACAATGAGTATGATTCTGGAATAAGTCAATGACATTATTTAAATCTTTATAAAGGAGGTTTAGACACGTACAAAGCATATCCGACAAAAGGTAAGGGAAAATCTCGCAAACTCATTTTTATCCGAGATTGTTTATATTTCGGTAATTACTGGGGAATATTTATCATCCACATCCATGTTTTCTTCAATATGTAATATTATTACTATCCTCCTAAAAATTTTAAAATCCAATTTTACCCATTGATGAGTTTTTAGTAAAATATATGGAAGGAATCTTTTGTCGATTTTAGTACGAGGTACTTTTTGACTTTTCTGGCCAAAGTACGAGAAGAATGTTTTTTTAAACTTATACGACATGAATGGATTTTTATGATTTAATAGAACATTATTTCCATTAAGATTTTTTGCACGTTCTCAAGTTTATTTTTAATCAACTTCTTTTAGATTAAAATTGTATGACATGTTAATAAAGGAAAAATGTTTTTAAAGTATAAAGGATATTTTCCTCAATAATGGAGTTAAGGTGTTTTATCAAAATTATTTTCGATCTAAGATAAAATAGTGTTCTATTTCAATCCCTATTTTTACATTGATTTGATTATTTTATTATTGAATTAATTTTATGATGTCCTGTTATCTTATATTCATTATGTTATGATGGCATGATGTTTATGAATCCCATTTTTATTGCATGGGTTATGCTATGATGTATGATTTTATGATTTTGTGGAACACATAAGAATGGTTTCATTATGAAATGGGTGGGACCTATATATCCCTCCAATCCATTGGGTAGTGATTTATATCTCATGAGATAGACATGGATGGAATGGTATGTTAATCCAGTTCAGTGATACATGACTGGAACGAAGAGTGAACTCAGTTCAGTAATGGACTTTGTACGCTATGATGGTCTTGGCAAAGAGCCTGGACTAATATGAAATGATTTTATATGATTATGTGTTCATGCCACATAGTTTCATGTTTTATTTTATGATAATTTGGGATTACATTTCACCACTATATTTATCCCATTTTATGATATTATGATCTCTTTTGCAGGTTAAGATATTCAAAATGTTATGTTCTTATGAATATGATATGACGGATATTTCTTTTGGTTACCCTTACTGAGCATTTGAGCTCACCCTTTTGTATGTTTTCTTTTCCCCAGGACAGGATGAAGTGTATTAAGTAGAATATGCCAAATAGGAATTTAGATATGATGAAATAAATGGGAGACAACGTAGATGATTTATGAACCAGTTGTTTATGTTTCCCAGTTTCTAAAGATACTATACTTATAAGGTCCTTTCATGGTTTTGTTATATGTTGTAATAAGTGTTCTTCAATTATGATGTAATAACAATGTATGTAATGTATGGGTCATTATAGGCGCCCCGTACCTAGTTGGTCACATGGCCTCAGGCGCAATTCCCTAAATGCCAGAGGCGGCTGACTAGAAGCGAGGGCCTTGGGTGTGATCATGGGGAAATGTTGCCCTTAGTGGCAGAGTACAAAGTAGAAGAAATATAAACATGCAATATCCGAAGTAGTAATAAACAACAATATAAACAATGGATGACTAAATTAACATACTGGAGCACATATGTATATATATATATATATATATGAAATGATGCATGATACATAACTAGGAAAGCAACCAAACAAATAACAATGCTTGGAAACACAATAGTACCAAAACAAGTACAAAAGAAAAGTAAACAACTCCTCAGCATCACAAGCCAAATCTTGGTCCCATGCTCCTCTGCTCAAAGCAATCAAGTTCTAGAAGTCGAAGTGTTCTTGCCCTTTTCTATACCTACAACAACATATTATTCTTGGGCTCAAAAGCATGGACCAAACTTGGTGTGAGATAAGATCCCATTAGTCATTCACCTGAAGATCTGTGCCTAACATTTAATGAGTATATGGTAGGTAAAAGTACAATAAGCAGTAAGCAGCAACAGCAAGAAAATAGCTAACAAGCTCGAACCCACTGGTAGGTACTCGTATCCATCCCCTCTAGTCCTATCCAAGATGTACCACAACCCTATGGGCAGTGTACTCAGCCTAACCCCTCTGGCTTGGTTATACGAATTTATGAGACTCTCTGTGGAAGCTCACTCGGTCAATTACCCTTATATTCTAGGTTAGTTCGGGACTCTCTTGAGGAAGATCACGCGCTCAAACCCTCATAGTCCCAATTATTAGAGACTCTCTGAGGAAGCTATATCGGTCAATTCCTCCTATATCCGTAGGTATACCACAGACTCTCTGAGGAAGCTCACTCGGTCAATTCCTCCTCTAGCCTGGGAAGGTTCTTAAAGAGATTCAAGAAAGGTAAGACTCTCTGAGGAAGCTCACTCACTCTACCATCTTGTATTCTATAAAAATCCAAGACTCTATGGGAGCTCACTCTGTCCATCCCCTATGCAGTCTATAATATCTAAGACTCTCTGGGAAGCTCACTTGGTCTATCCATTATAGTCTATAGCAACAGGTTCTCTTAGCCCCATGACGGTCAGTGAAAATAATTCTATAATTCCAAAATACACCTACAGAGCTACTTGGATAACAAAATTACACATATAGAGATACTTAGCTAAACAGTTTAAAAGGAAACAAGCATGTCATGAGTTCCACTTCAACCTATAACCGCAAGGAATGAAAATAGGTGTAGCAGCCAAAGGCAAACGAGACCCAAAGGTCATAAACAGAACCAAGCAAGGGAAAATACATCCAAGAAAAAAAACTTATCCTCTATCATCGTCAAATTATCTCTACACAAGCATACAAGCAAGGCAGTAATACAAATAAGGAAAAAAGGGGTAACACACAACACCCCTTTCACAGGTATCGGTGGAAATTCGTACATAAACTCAGAGAAATTGAATGGTAATGCACAAACACCCACCTTGATCCTAGGCGGTCGATATACTTGAACCACGATGACTGATTCTCCCTATAATGTCATAAATAATAGAAACTGAACAAAACGTTCTACCTTAGATAACATGAGATGGAAGAAGAATTGGAAAACAAGGTTCAAGCAGAAGGGAGACCTCACCGTTGTGCTTCCAATGCAACTGACAGAGCTCGAATCAGATGATGGATGGAGGCTCAAGAATCTGGAGAAGTTTCGTGGCCATACGACATCTCTCGGTCAAACTGGACCTAGAAGAAGAAGAATATAGTGATTAAGTGCGACCCTGATCTATTTAGTGAAAAAAGTACTCTGTGTATCTTTAAAGATCAGGGTGCATAGTTGGTTTTTACGTACTCTGCCAAAAATCGGCCTCCACATCACCCATACACACCATGTATGTGGGCCGGACATGGCCAAAACACGGTTTTGAGCGGGAATAGAGTACACGGCGTGTACTCAGAAAGTACACGGTGTGTACTTCAAAAATTTCCAGATACTCCAAAAAATTCTCAAAACTGTAGAAAAGGAAAGACTTAACCTTAAACGAAGATCCGAGTTCATAAAAACATCCCCCCTTAATGAAATATTTCCCAGAATTTCCCTAGATTGATGTAGAAGAAGAATCCTCGAACTGCTCCGACCACTGCGATCGAACCTTGGCCTCCCTCTCCCAAGTCTCGTCCTGCACTCGCACGTGCTTCTACAGCACTTGTACCAGATGAACAGACCGGCCTCGGATAACCTTTGTACTGAAATTGAAAATCCAGATAGGATGCTCTTCAAATGATGCAACTGCATTGAGATCAACCTTCTCAGGCTGAAAGACATGAGACAGGTCTGAAAAGTAATGTCAAAGCTGAGAAACGTGGAAGACTTCGTGCATCACCTGGTACATCTGAGATAGTATCAAACGATAGGCAACCGGACCAACTCTCTCCAATACCTCAAACGGACCGATGTACCGCGGTGAAAGCTTACCCTATCTCCGAATCCTCTAGTGTCCCAACCTCGGTACAACATGCAGGAAAACCTGATCTACGACCTCGAACACCAGAGGTCGTCTCCGCTGATCAGCATAAGACTTCTTTCGAGACTGTTCTATAGCCATCCTCTTCCGAATTTACTCTATCTTCTCTGAGGTCTCCTGAACAGGATGAGGACCTAGAAAAGATGCATCTCCTTCCTCTAGCTAGCATAAGAGTGATCGGTATGGCCTACCGTAAAAAGCCTCGTATGGTGCCATTTTAATGGTCTCCTGAAAACTGTTGTTGTAGGAAAAATCCAGAAGAGGTATATGCTTCTCCAAAGAACTAAAGATGGCTCGAATGTAAGCTCAGAGAATATCCTCAAGCACCTGGATTGTGCACTTGGACTGGCCATCATTTTGGGGATGGTATGATGTACTCAATAGTACCTGTGTACCCAATTCCTTCTGAAGTCCATTCAAGAACTGAGAGGTAAAACACGCATCCCTGTCTGAAACAATGGAGTGTGGAACTCCATGTAGATGCACAATCTCTCGGATGTACATTCGTCCTATATCATCAACATTGAAGGTTTCCTTGATCGGCAAGAAGTGCTCTACCTTTGTGATCCTGCCGATGATGACCCAAAAAAAATCACTTCCCCGAGGTGACCTCTGTAACCCGGTCATGAAGTCCATCGCGACATCATTCCACTTCCACTCTAGAATGGTTAACTGCTGTAAAATCCATGCTGGTCGCAGAGGCTCTTCTTTCACCTACTGACAAGTAGAACATCTCAAGACAAAACCAACAACATCTCTCTTCATACCTGGCCACTAGTACTGGCGATGAAGATACCAATACATATTGGTGAATCCCGGATGAACTTCCCAAACTGAGGAATGAAAATCCCGCCTCGGATCCTCGCATATGTCTGCTGGCACCCATATGCGTCCCTAGAAACACAAGATCTTATCCTCACCCACATTAAATCCATGAAGAAGGTCCCTTCCCGACACACTCCCCCGCAGGACCAAGGCCTCTGAGTCTGATAGCTGCCTCATTCATACCAGATCAAGAATTGTAGAGGTAACAGCCACAGAAGACAGGACAGTCTGTCCTTGCCTCTTGTGCACCCCCAGATGCATCTCAGTGAACAGAGCCATAAGCTTCCACTCATTGATGGCCTCCTGAACTGCCTGAATCTGAGTTTGTCTGCTCAACGCATCTTCCACTACATTACACTTTCCCAGTGTATAGGTGAGTTCGATGTCAAAGGACTGAAGATACATGACCCACCTACGCAGTCTCAGATTCAGATCACGCTGAGTGAAGATATACTTGATAATCTTGTGGTCGGTGAAAACCAAAATGTGATCTCCTAGAAGATAGTGTCTCCAATAGCGTAAGGCATGAACAATTGCTGCCAACTCCAGATCATGTGTCGGGTAGTTCCTCCCATGTGGCCTCAACTACCGAGACCCATAAGCAACGAACCCAACTCCCTGCATAAGCATTGATCCTAGCCCGATACCCGAAGCATCATAATAAACAGTGTATCCCTTTCAAGGATCTGTCATGACTAGTATCAGTGTTGAAGTCAACCTTCTTTTCAGCTCATGAAAGTCTGACTCACAAGAATCTTTCCATAAAATCTTCACCCCCTTCTTGGTCAGACCTGTAAATGGTACTTCTAGGCTCGAGAAGTCCTAGATGAAGTGTCTATAGTACCCATCCAGCCCTAGAAAACTCCACACCTCAAAAACATTCTTCGGCTGCTCCCAGGAAACTACAGCTCTCACTTTCTCTGGGTCCACAGATACCCCAGTCTCTGAGATGACGTGACCCAAGAAGTGAATCTTATCCATCCAAAATGGGCATTTTGAGAGTGTAGCATATAGCTGATGCTCTCTTAGTGTACTCAGAATGATCTCAAGATGTGTCCCATAGTCGTGTCGAGTGTGAGAGTACACCGAGATATCGTCCACGAAGACCATGAGAAAAGGAGTCCAAGTACATATGAAACACATGGTTCATCACTGCAATGAAGACTGCATGCGCCTTTATAAGACCGAACGATATGAATTTATACCCGTATAGACCATAAATGCTCCTGAAGGAGGTAAGAGGTATATCAGATGGTCTAACGTGCAACTGATGATAACCGTACCTCAAGTCGATCTTCGAGAACACCCAGGCTCCTCCAAGATGATCAAAGCGGTCATCGATCCTTGGAAATGGATATCGGTTCTTGACTGCCAACTGGTTCAACTTCCAATAATCCACACAAAGCGGAAGGGTACCATCTGCCTTCATTGCAAATAGGATAGGTGAACCCTAAGGAGAGGTACTGGGTCGGTTGAAACCATTTTCCCGAAACTCCTCTAACTACTTCTTGAGCTCCTACAACTCAGGTGTAGTCATACTATAAGGAGGAATGGACAACAGTTCTACTCCTGGCATGAGCTCAATCGAGAAGTCTATCTCATAATCTGGAGGTAAACCTGAAAATTCCTCTAGAAAGACATCCTTGAAACGATCCACCACCAGAGGAATGTCTAAAAATGAAGCCCCCTGGTCATCCAGATAAAGACTAGAAATTTTGGTTGTCACTTCCCCTAGCCCATGATGCTATGGTCCAGCAATACCCACCTGGACATCCCACTCGCCTCTATGAAGAAAAGATCTGCCCTATGGTGATACAAAACTCACCCTGTGGCAATATCAATCAACGACTCCCTGGATGAAAACCAACCAGTCCACACCGAGAATGGTGTCATAGCCCGTCATTTCTTAGACATAGAGGTCCCACAAGAAATGAAACCCCGCAACCTCAATAGGTCACTCTCTTCACTGACGTACGCTAGATGTCCCCATTCCCAACGTTGTGTCAGGAGTCAACAACTCGGTAGACGAAAGGATACAAAGCCCAAGGCTCTCTACAACTGCAACAGAGATACAGCTATGGGAGGCACTAGTATCAAAAAGAGATGAAGATAAAACCGAGGCTACTAAGATCGTACCTCGAACTATAGAAGGGATGGGATCCATCCCCTGATAGGTCTGCTCCACAGCAAAAGATTGGCCTGTACCACAGCCATGCGCCCCTGGCTGTCCGCTCTGAGTTGATCCACTCTACTGTCATGGATGACCTGCTGACTGAACACCACGGTCGTGACCTCCACCTTGGCCTGAATGGCCGGAAGAACTCCAGTTCCCTGATTGGTGGGAAACTGGTGAAGCATCTCCAGAACGCGGGTTCATTGAGGAACCCCAACCACCATATGAAGGTGAGAAGATGTGGCAGAGTCACTGAATATGGCCCATCTTACCGCATTACTGGATCTCCATCGGATCCCTCTGGAACTGAGTCCTAGTATGCCCACTCCTACCGCACTGGTAGCATACAACCTCGCTGCCAGATGTCGCATCCCGCGAACCTTGATCTCATCGAGAAGACTCTCTGTGATGCTTCCTAATGTCCGTAGGAGGAACACCATCTCTAGATATCGAACCGCCATGGCTCACTGCTCTAGAATCTCTTAGATTGCACTCATTGGTCAGCACCTTGTTGACGATAGAGGATATAGAAGTCAAATAGAATATATTCACCTGGGAATGGATCTCCTTCCTAAGACCGACCTCAAACTTGTTAGAAATAATCTCGTCCCGAGACATATCCTGCTGACGCCCTGACTGTGAGATCACTTCCCACCACTTCTTGTCGGTGTCCCGGAGCATATAATTATCCAACTTTACCTTTCTCTCCGGAGAGATCTATAGGTTCTCAAAGATGGTTAGTGTTGCCTCTATCCACAAATTTTCATCCTAAAGTCCTCCATCCCCTGAAAAAGTAGTAGGATGATGTTGTTGGAAAACCCGCGTCAACTCAGCCATCGATGGGGCAGGAGGAGGTGCTCCCTGGAAGGTCTACATCATCCTCAGCAAGTCCTCCCCGAACTCTGCCTCAGTGCCTGTGATGGGTATAACTACTGGTGCCAAGGCTAGCACAGCAGGAGGATTTGCAGGAGGTCCCAGGTCAGCCATATCTGGTGTCTGGTCACCGAATGGAAACTAATGTACAACTAGAGGATGTCTCGAAGGAATAGCTCTGAAAGATCAAAAGAACACCTTAGATCAAGATTAACAAGGACAGAAAACATAGGATTAAAAAACAGTAATAGGGGGAAGAACCTATCATGTTTTATAAAACACGACTACACGACGTGTATAAAAACGACACAGCATGTCTTCTTTATCCATTGACATGGGCGTGTACCCCTTCCCAACAGGTTGTGTAACACCCCAAACAACACGGCGTGTTGTTCCCACACATAGTGTGTACTTGGACTCTAAACACATGCCCGAGTCTCCTTACACGGCTAACCCACATGGTTCAAACTAACCTGAGACTACACGGCGTGTTCCCTAGGGACACAACTTGTACTGGACAATGTTTTGGCATCCCGTGTTGTTAGTTACACAGCCGTCTTCACGGTTATCCCTTACACAGCATGTTCCAAACAAACACGGCGTGTATAGGAGGAGATGGCACCATCCCATGTTGTTCGTAACACGGTCGGGTACCTGGGCAAGACTACATGGAATTTTCGAAAACAACACGGCGTGTCTATGAGAAGGTGATGTCGACCCAGGTTGTTCGTGACATGACCAGGTACCTGGAAAGAACTACACGGCGGGTTCCATTACAACATGATGTGTTCTACTCGAGATTCCCCAAACCGTGTTGTTAGTGACACGGCCAGGTACAAGGCTCAACACTACACGACGTGTACATACTGTATACGGCATGTTCTTCAAGTTATTTTCACAACATCGTATTCCAGAACACACCGTAAGTAACACAGACTAAAAAATACACGACGTGTAACCAGAAATTACATGTCGTGTATTCTGGGTTTTTCTGGTAAGTAGCTCAGAAACTGCACAGAAGCCCATAAACACAGAAAAACAAGGCAAAGAGGTGCCAAATTCCTATCCGTGAGGGCCCATACTCCCTGCGAATCAATGCTTGGAATCCCGTACAGTCATGTACAAGAGAAAACATGATCACGATCCACCAATTTCCAATTCAAGTGGGCCCATAACACCTCAAGTATCCAAAAATTTCGTTCATTTTCACAAAGTACACTACAAATAATTCTCTAACATGCAACAGAGATTCTATCAGGCATCTATCATAATAGCAAGCATAATCTACAAAACGTCTATCAAAACAGTATGCAATCCCTAATGCACCCTAAATGGCAAGGCAAGAATACATGGCATGTGATTTCTACGATTACATATATGATGAATGAGATGGCATACATTCATCTCATCGGTTTGCGACAAAAATAGAACTGTAATATCAAAACAATAACAGTAAAAAGCATGAGAATCACTCTTGGTGAAATCATATAAACCGTAAAATTTCAATACCAAAAAACTGCAATAACGAGGTAGTATAGATTTTCCATGTACACACGTTATCTACTACCGGTCACATCTTATTACCAAGTACGAAATCCTTCCTATCCCTGGATAAAGTCTCCAAATAGTAAATAAGGAGAAAAGGAAATCCTCTGATACCACCTTGTAACATCCCGGTTCTAGAAGCCACCCAGAGGTGCCCCGTACCCAGTTAGTCACATGGAATCAAGCACATTTTCCCAAATGCCAGAGGCTGCCGACTAGTAGTGAGGGCCTCGAGTGTGATCATGGGGAAACTATGACCTTAGTGGTAGAGTATACAACGAAAGAAAAATAATCATGCAATATTAGAAGCAGTAATAACCAACAATATAAACAGTGGAAGTCTAAATCAACAAACTGGAGCACATATATATATATATATTTGGGAAATGATGCATGATACATAACTAGGAAAGCATTCAAACAAATCACAATGCTGGGAAACACTACAGTACCAAAACAAGTACAAAAGAAAAGTAAACATCTCCTCAACATCGCAAACCAATGCTTGGTCCCATTCTCCTCTACTCTAAGTAATCATGTTCCGGAAGTCGAAGGGCGCTTTCCCTTGACTATACCTGCAAAAACATATTCTTCTTGGGCCCAAAAGCAAGGACCAAACATGGTTTGAGATAAAATCCTAGTAGGAATCCACCCAAAGATATGTTCCAAACAGTCCGTGATTATATGGCAGGTAAAAGTACAATAAGCAGTAAATAGAAATAGAAAGCAATATGCAGAAATAGTAAGCAAAAAAATAGAATGATACCTAGCAGCAATCAATCCACAACGAATAAATATCATTGATAAAAATATCTAACATGCCAGAACACTCTGTGAAGTACTCACAGTAATCCCCTTTGGTCCAATCCAAGAAGTACCACAACCCCCTTGGCAGTGCACTCAGCCTAACCCCTCTGGCTTTGTAATACGAATTTATAAGACTCTCTATGGAAGCTCACTCGGTCAATTTCCCTTATAGTCTATGGTTGTCAGTGACTCTCTTGAGGAAGATCATGCGGTCTAACCCTCTTAGCACCAAGGTCTAGAGACTCTCTGAGGAAGCTATCTCGGTCAATTTCTCCTATAGCCTCAGGTATACCACAGACTCTCTGAGGAAGCTCACTCGGTCAATTCCTCCTCTAGCTTGGGAATGTTCTTAAATTGATTCAAACAATGTAAGACTCTCTGAGTAAGCTCATTCGGTCTACCCTCCTATAGTCTATAAAAATCCAAGACTCTTTGGGAGCCCACTAGGTTCATCCCCTCTATAGTATATAATATCTAAGACTCTCTGGGAAGCTCACTCGGTCTATCCCTTATAGTCTATAGCACCAGGTTGTCTCAGCCCCGTGTAGGTCAGTGTATAATAATGCTATATATACAAAGTACACCTATAGAGCTACTTGTCTAACCAAAGTACACCTATAGAGCTACTTAGATAAATAGTTTAAATGGCAACAAGCATGTCATGAGTTCCACTTCAACCTATAACCGTAAGGCATGAAAACAGGTGTAGAAGCCAAAGGGAAATGAGACCCAAATGTCATAAATAGAACAAGACAAGGGAAAATACATCCATGCACAACAAATTATCCTCTAACATGGTCAAATTATCTCTACACAAGCATACGATCAAGGTTGAAAAACAAAGAAGGGAAAAAGGGGTAACACGCAATACCCCGTTCACGGGTATCAGTTGAAATTCACACATAAACTCAGAGAAAATGAACGGTAAGGAACAAAACACCTACCTAGATCCTAGGAGGTCAATATACATGAACCACGACAACTGATTCTCCCTAGAACGTCGTAAATCATAGAAAACACACAAAATGTTCAACCTTAGATAACGTGAGAAGGAGGAAGAATTGGAAAACAAGGTTCAATCAGAAGGGAGAACTCACCATTGCACTTCCAGCGCAACTAATAGAGCTCGAATCAGAGGAAAGATGGAGGCTCGGGAATACGAAGAAATTTCACGGCTGTATAGTGTCTCTCGGTCGAACCAGACCTAGAAGAGGACGATTATGGCGATTAGCCATGACCCCAGTCCGTTTAGTGAAAAAAAGAAAAGTACACGGCGTGTATTTTAAATGAACACGGCGTGTTGTGGGTTTTTCCATACTCCACCAAAATCGGCCTCCAAGTCACCCATACACACCGTGTGTGTGGGCCGGACACGGCCAGCACACAGTTTCGAGCGGGAAAAGAGTACACGACATGTACTCAGAAAGCACACTACTTATACTTCAAAAATTTCCAAAAACACCAAAAAATTCTCAAAAAGACGAGAAAAGGAATGAAATACCTGAAATGAAGATCCGGGTTCTTACAATTGGATTGCAATATTCATCAATATTATGCTCTAGAAGGGTTGAATATTGGCGCAATGGTACTATAGGTCCAAAAACTTACTTCCACTAGTATTAGAACATAGTTGACCAACATGATGATTGGAGCCATAACAATATATGTTACAATAGCACCACAATGCATTGTGAGGTCCCATACTCTTGTGTTTTCGTAATATGAAAATAATCCCTTCATTTTCCTAATTGAAATATTAATGTCATCCTACCTCTATATAGATATCTAGATTATAATAGAAAAATGTAAATCATCTATTTGTGATATTTTTCTTGTTCTTTTAATATTATTTTCCCATTTTCTCTTATTAAATGAAAAATGATTATCATTTTTGTTTGTGTTTTTTCAAGAATATACACTTTATCAAAACCGTTTATAATGATCGTGATCCAAACTTCATGATTTGTATTGAAAACATATAATGAACTAAAATTTTATAAAAAATTTCCATTTTGGATTGAAATAAATGTCATATTATATACGATGGTTATAGAAAACAAATGAACTTCATTGGTTTCATTATATACTATTTAATTTAAAATACTATTAATAATCATAACCATTTGTAAAATCAACACTAAATAATGATCATATAATTGTTATTAATATAGTGTAATGAAAAATCCAATTAACATAGTCAAAAGAAGCAATGGACTTAACCTGCAATATTTTATCCTATTAGACCAATTTATTGGAGCATCCGATAGAAATAGCAGCACTGGGATTTACCATTGAAGAAGACCAAGATGAGATCCCACAACTCAAGCATGAATGATACATTCGATGAGAAAAGTTCAAGTCTATCAAGTTCATGGACCAAACTATACATGCCAATCAACCCCATAAAAATATCACCAGGGCCAACAATACGATTAGTGTGATTACTGGTGTAATAACGGAACATGTATCAATATCCTCATAATATTTATATTAATAATTTATAAAATAATGGTTCTATTTATTTTTTATTATTTATCTTTGTAAATGATCTTGGTTTTTATACAATAAATAACATAATAAATTTTTCTGAAATGAAATTTACATTCAGACATTACATTTTGTTGAATTAATGAATTTTTAAAAATAATCTATTTTTTAAAAAATAATAAAATTCAATAATTATTATTGAATATAAGTTATAATATTATTTTTATGATGTGAAATTTAATTTTTGTAAGTCTCCAAAAACAGTAATTTCCAAAAAAATTAAATTATCTCTCATTAAATTTTATTTCATAATTTAAATGTGAAAATTAAAAATTTTAGAAAACAATATTGTTATAATTTCTTTGAATCATCATGTAGAAATTTTCAAATAGTGAGTTTTTTATAATTTTATGTGAATATCTAATTTTTGGGTAAAAATATCAAATGGTATAAATATACAGTTTGTATTATAACATCATAATGACCTAAAATTTGTGAAAAAAATCTATAAATGGTATCAATGACCAAATATATATTTTCCATTTTAAAAAAGTTTTTTGAGGTTATTTGATTAATTTTATAAAGCAATTATGAGTCCTCCAAGTCATATATTATGTTTTATGGCATTTAAATCATTTCTCTATGAACATTATTTATATCCACATTAGTAAGGGTAAAATTTTAATGATCTTTTATATTGGAAATATAAAATTAATAAATCCACTAATATATGGTATAAAGAAATTAAAAAACCATGGTATGGTTGGTTTTTTTGTTTGTTATATAGAGTCTAAAACCAAAGTTTGGGAAACAATAAATAATTGTTCTCTCATTTCATATATAACCCCACAAATCCTCTCATTCGTCTAATATCAAAAAAATGGATAAAAATATAACTCTTCCCATCCCTATATAGAGTCCTCCCAAGGTTCACTCAAACTCTAAATTATATTCTTCTATGCTTTCGGGATCACCCTCTCAAGGTAAACATCATATCTCTATTCATTTCAATTCAAACACCTTCTGTGTATTCATCCTTTTTATTCCCAATTGGATATTTTTTTCAAGACATTATGAATAACCATATATATACCCTCTATTTTCATACATTTACTATATATAACTTTTGTGGAATAATTAAAATATTATAAAAACAGTCACCCAAATACCGTACTTCTCTATTATCTTTGGAAACATGGAAACCTAAACCCTCGTATAGAAATGAAAAACATTATCTCTTACTAGGTAATTATTGACTATCACCCTTCTCAGTCACATAAAAAATAATAAATTTATTGATAACATGGGAAAGGAAACATAAAAATGGGTGATCATAGTTTATTAATAAGGGTAAAAAATGGAGGTAAGAATAAGCATGAGTATAAGATTATGAAACCATGATCATTAAAATAGAAGGTCATATACTGCATATCAAAGATGATAGAAATGAACCATGGCATAAATAATGGAAATTCATACAAAAATAATCATAAGGAAATAATGATAAAAATTCTATGAATGAATAACACAAATATAAAACATGTAATTGTGGAAGACACAAAAATATATATTTATTTCAATAGTAGTCATGGAATCAATACCAAGGATATATTAGTGGAAAAATGTCCTCTAATGAACTCGGTTCACAACCTGTATGGCCCATATATTACCTAACATTGTTGAATCCTCATTCTGGCTCTATAATATTGAACTGAGTTCACCCTTCACTCATACCCTATAATACTGAACCGAGTTCACTCCTCATTCCATCCCAATAATAATGAACCTATTTAACTTATCATTATATACTTGTCTATCTCAAGAGATAAAAATATTTACCCAATGCATTAGAGTGATAAACATTTCTCACCCATCTCATAATGAAATCAAACATATAAGTGAAAAAATCATAAGAAATTATATCAAAACCCCTAAAATGACATGGGTATCATAAATATGAATTTATATCGTAACCTTTTGGAATGAAATAGGTTTAATAATCAATTTATCAAATCAAAACATGAGATAGTTAGAAGGATTCATAGGCATACATCCCATGAAATAGGAAATAATTTTTTAATCTTATTACCCATGAAATATAATAGAGTTTCATATATATATATATATCCTGTGAAAGATAAATTGGTATCATAAGTATCCTAACATCAATACATATACCATTTAGAGGGAGAATATGAATGGGACCATTAGATTATTTACTAAAAAATCATGAGTAAGATCAATATATGTATTATTATATTGATAATAATTTCATAATATATTTAAAAAATAGTTATTGAATAAAATATCTTTTCTTATTCTGAAATCACTTTTTTAAAATATAAAACCTATTGAGAACCACTATTTCAGAAATAAACATGACAACATGTAAAGAAATATTAAAAACATTTTGAAACCCAATATCATTGAAGCATATAAAATATGTTTGAATAATTTTTAAAATCATTTTTTGATAATTTATCTTAATATAATTCTCTTATAAATAAACCATTAAACATACAATGTAAGCTTCTCAACAATAATGGTGTAAAAATCTGTACAAGCCGTATGAGGTAAATAAAAATTCCTTTTTCAGGGTAAAAATGATAGAAAATGACTTGTTTGGAATGTTACCAAAAATATTCCCTAGGAGACATTGGTAAATGAAAAATGGGTAAAATTTTCATTTAATTATTATAGAATAATATTTTAATATTTTTGGAAATCCTTTTTAGAACACATTGTAATGAAGGAACACAAATTTCCTACCCAAGAGAGGGTAATGTCAGGCATTCATAAATAAATTTATTCAATATAATAGACAAAAAAGATTATAAAAAATGGTTCCGATACATGACTATATCATAAATAAATAGTGTATAAAAAATTCATGAGTTTTCTAATGATATGGATCATATTTGTTCTAAATGAAATATTAAATAAAAAAACTCTAGAAATGTGACAGGACTATTTCAAATAACTCTTATAAATTGGTAACATTGAATCATACAACTCATGTAAAAAAATTATATTAAAGGTAGACTAATATATCATGATAATCATATGATTAATTATATATCATTTAAATGGATTTATATATTCCTTGTATCAAAATAGAGGTGCATAACATTAATTTTTTCTCAAAGAAGGAAAATTGAGACAAAATTACATAATCTATTTGGAATCTTTTAAATCATCAATCCGATGAAGGAATTTTAATTAAATCTATATGAAAATAACCAAAATTTTAATTATAAAAATCATATAATAAATCCCTGGGAATTATGAACACCACAAAAAAGGTATTGGAGGTGAACAAAGCATGTATCTCATGTATGTACAAAGTGAGATGAAACTCCATTACCTTGTGTATGGACTATAATGGCACTCATAAAAAATTAAAATATAATAAATATAATTTTATTATATATCTATAAAATAATAATATCATTATATCTAGTTCCATATATGGGTTGATTATGGCTTTATATTACCCTCATGTTACCAATTCTATGTTATGGCTTTACATTGGGTAATATATTATTTGTTCTCAACTTTTTAATGTGTTATATATTTGGTAATTATAATTATATCCTGATATCCAGAATTTAAAAGATTATATAAATAAAATTTATATTAATTTTATTTGTATTATAATAATATATATAATTTATAAATACAAAATGGAAGACAACATTCATGGAGACAACAGGATGTATATATGCATGAACGTTGTTTCTATTTAATTTTCATTTTGAATGAAAGAATGAAAATGAAATATACATATATATATCATTATTACAGTAAAATTATTATATACTATATATAATATAATACCATTTAACCAATCCTTAATACATTCCATGTTGTGTGTGAACAAATCACATAGCATTGGGGGGTGTTAGTCCATACTTGCTGAGACGAAATTATCGGATTCACACAAAGTTGAGTATATAAATATATGTGGAGTAAAATATTTATTGAAGATTAATGTCATAATATAAATAATATATAAAATATATAAATATACTTTCCAAAAAAATTTACACCATTAAAGGTGGTAAATGAAAAAATAATCATCGTTTAGTGAGAAGGTAATTCACCGTACACGTAAATAGTATGTTCCATACCCATTAGATGTGCATGTATATAAATTTACGTCAAACTCATTTGAAAAACAATTATCAATATATTTAGGATACATTTTTTGTTTTATTATCTTGTGTTAAATTGAATTGATGTGGATGAGAAAGAAAATAAAATAAAGTTACTAGAGGGGGTGGAACCTCTTAATCAGGTAACTCCTTTTGGTTTTCACCAAAAGGATTACTTGGAAGGATTTTTCAAAATATTGAGGACTAAAGAATAAAAATAGGTTTTTTTGGGATATCTATTAAAATCATGGATTAACATAAGTGGTTTGGGATGTTTAAATATGTGGGGGAGAGGAGGCCTTTTTATAGTGGATTTGGAGAAACACACTTGTAAATCATTGGAAAACTGATTGCACCCATGTTTTTTCCATGGAATGTTTCTCCCACAAAGGACCAAAGTCTATATATAGTTGGATTGGGTTGAAACAGCTTCATTAAATGGACTTTGGACATGATTATAAGTACTTTTGGGTCATATATTTATGGATTAGTGCTTAGTAATGGTTAAATTTACATTAACCAGTGTAATTAATTTAAATATCCATCAATACTATTATTGGACAAAAAATAATTTGAAATTATTAGACATAATAAATTATTCTTATTCAAAATATTTAATCCACTTTTCCAATTTTAAATTAAACATGTTAAGGAAGTTTATTTAAATTAAAACCCGCTGATGGGACGACATTGCATGTTTTTAACGTAAAAATTTTCACAAGAGTTTTATGTTTTTACATCCAATTTAAATGTGAATTTGGTTCCAATAGATAAATTAAATTGATTTTTAAAAATATTAACTAAATAAATTTTTTTACCAATTTTAAATTTTATTTTACTTTGTAAATGATTTATATAAAAACTAATCTTTTAACTAAAATATAGAATTTTCACTAGTTATTAAAAAATGACAGTACACAAAAAATACCAAAAATTTACCCTAACGTAATTATTTTGTTCCATATTCAGATATGAATATTATCTAGTCATTTTAAATCTATAAAATTTCCTATATTTGGAATTGTTTTGCGTTCTCCTTTAAAAATGGTAAAACTACCTTAATAAAAATATAGGTTTGTAACAATAATATTGAGTTTGTTTTTTCAGATGTATATCAATACTACTAGATGATAATAAGAAATATTTTATTTAATATATAATATATATTTTAAATTACAATCACTCACTAATGGTAATGAATTTAATTTAATAGGGTCAAATAGTTTTGTGACCATTAAAAAATTCTTATTTTCATTTATATTCAATACATTCTCATATTCATTTCTAACAAATTTGAAACCTGTTAATTCATATTATATTCGTATAAAAAATCTATTTTCATAAATTAGAAAATACTATTCATAATAGAAAATTTGACATATAGGTTATATCTTATTCTATTAAATAAAAATATTTTAATAATATATTGTTGTTTGGTAAAACTCGATCAGTCATATTATGCAAGGCATTGAGTGAAGTCATTGTTTCATGTAACACATGATAACCATAGTGTTACATGTATAAAAATATAAAATATATGGGATATTTAGTTCATGATTAACTTTTTTTGGGAATAATATAATCAAAACATGTTACCTTAGTGTAAACTATATTCTATGTTGTGTGAAATAAAAAATATAAAATAGATTAAATTAATTTGAAAATAATAATTTGAAAAATATATCGGTGTCACATTATACATAACATAAATAAATTTATTCCTCAAATTTAATCTGGTTTATAAATGGTTTAATACATTAATTTTTAATTCCAAGAAAACCTCCCCATAAAAATTAATACTAAATCTTCCCTAAAAAGGGAAAGTTGGAACTATAACCATTGCCCTATGTAACATATATATAGGTTTCCATATAGTATGAAAACAAAAATTTAAAGAAAAAATGATAGGAAAATCAATTAACATTGATCTCACATATATCCCATTATTCCATGTTATTTTTACATTTCGAATATATGAATACCCTTAATGAATATTCCATTAAAACATGGTAATAACCTTAATTAACCTAAATCGGCTTGGAAAAATACTTTATTCTTTATTATAATGATTAATTGATATATTTTTAAATACAATATGTAGTAAAAAATATCATTATTGACATAGAACCTTTTTTTGATAATCTGTTCATTGTTAATCTCTACCATCTTATAAATCATATCCATCATATCGTTATCAAAGCATCAATATCTCAAAATCATTCATTTATTAATCTCTACCTTCCCTAAATCATAATATCACATTTTCATGAAATCATTTTCAGATGTCTTCATCACCATTTAACTGGTCCTTTTCATTATTTATTGAATGTTTATACTAAAAATCCATATATATTTCATGATTTAGATTACTTAATATATGACTTCCAAAACATAAATAATTCATTCATCCAGAATTATTGTCAAACAATTACTCCAACATCCTCAACATATTACTTAATACCAATTTCTAATAATATCAAAAATCAAATATGAATCATGTATTATGTTTCCTCAACCATAATGTAATCGTGATTCTTAAATTTAATATTAAAAATAGTGGAAGAAATCACATATCTTTCACTTATGTTTTGTGGTCTATTTAACATTAAATGTATAACCAATACTCATACCATATTCCTAATTCCCATTAATATATTTCCACATGGGATATAGACTCACATAATTCCCTTAATCCCAACATCTGAAACATTAATTGTTAACCATATTCCTTCTAGTTCTCACTATTGAATAAAAATAGAAAGCATCATATGAGAAAGATTTACCACATTGGGATACAATATAATCATGAAAATTTACTTATATGCTGCCTAAATCATGTAGTTTAGTTATTTATTATATGCCACCATATGATTGTCCTAGGTTATTCATAGTCATCCTCTATTTTATGTCTTCAGGATAGTTCAGAATGTGTTTGTGAGTTCCTAATGCCTATCCCCTGGGAGTTTCAAATGAGGTGTACAACAAGGCCTATTTTTGTGTACCAGATTACCCAGAGTGAGTCATGATATATCATTATAGAGTTTTTAATCCTAGGTATATCTATGCCCAAGCCACTACCACTTCTAGTATCCAATTATTTATGTATTTCTATGAAACCACTCACAATCTACATTATCAAAATTCATCTACATTTTCCAAAACTGTGATTCGTCCTTATATGTATACATAGAGACATCCCTGGACATATCTTTAGAAATATACCTTGGGATATCACTAATGTTTTCTCATCCTAGTTTCCAAAAGTTAAATAAATATTTTATATGATACCAACAATAGAGACCCTAACAATTCATTCATTAAGACTACATAACTTTTGTAGAATACATAAGACATTATAAAAATAGACATTGAAAGAATTTACCTTTCTAGTTCCTTTGGAAACACAGAAATATAAACACTAATAAAAAATGAGATAGATTATCTCCTAGAAGGTTATTCTGGAGTATCACCTGTCAGAGAAAAATCAAATATAGTACATATAATGATAACCAGAGAAAGGAAACATAAAAATGGGTGATCTTATAATATCTGTAAGGGTAAAAAAGGGAGACATGTAATAATAATAATAAGAACAAGGGTATGAGAACACGATTAATAATATAGAAGGTCATCTTCTATACATAAAATATCATATACGAAAATCATGGCATAAATATTGGATGTTAATAAGACATGAATCATAAAAAAATAAAGAACATAATCCATGATGTAATAAAATATTAATAAAACATATAATTGTGGTCAACATATATATATATATATATTTCTATTGTAGTAATGTAATCGCAATTAATTCCATCTTAGTGGACACAATCATTTAGTGAACAAGGTTTACTCCATGTTAAATCCTTGTGTTAGTGAATTGATTTCATTTCTCATTCTAGCCCTATAACATAGAACCGAGATCACTTTTTATTCCACCCCTATAATATTTAACCAAGTTCACTCCTCATTCCATCCATGTAATACTGAACCATGTCCACTAGTCATTCCAGCCATGTCTATCTTAAGAGATTTGAATCATTAGCCAATGAATTAGAGGAAGATATAGGTCTCACCCATATCATAATAAAATCATACATACATGTTCCAAAATACTATAAAAAATAATATCATAACACATGAAATGAAATGGGTATCATAAATATGTAACATTATATATCCTATGTGAATGATATTGGTTTCATAAACATTTCATAAAATCATAACCTAAAAAAAGTGGGCTCAATATAGATGCATCTCGTGAAAGAGAAACTGATTTCATAAACATATATCTTGTGAAAATCAAAAGGGATCCATAAATATATTACTTGTGAAATAGAATTAGGTTTCATATATATATCCGGACATCAAAACAGAAACCATTTAGTGAAATTCTATGAAAGTATCATTTTGATCATTTCCCAGAAAGACATGTGTAACATAAATAGATTTCATCATCCATGGAAAATAATTTTGAATCAACTTTATAAAATATTTCATGAGTAAAATGTCATTTATTCTTCATAAAAAACTTTTTAAATTTAAATTCCTTTTGAGAACCATTTTCTTAAACATAAACATTAAAACTCACAAGGAAATCTTGAAAACTCTATAAAAATCATTTTCATAAAAAATATTAAAATATTCATAAAAAATTATTAAAACCTATATTTATTAATTTAATATTAAAAATATATATAAAATAACCTTTTAATCATATAATGGAATCATCACATAAATGAAGATGGGTAAATCTATACATGTCATACGAGGTAAAAAGAACATTCCATTCTCTTAGTAAATGGTGGAAAAATGTATTATTCAGAAAGATTCCAAATATGTTCATGCGAAGACATTGAAAAAAGGAATAAAGAGTAAAAATTATTTTTAAATATTATATTATAACAGTATAATATTCATGGAAACAATTTGTTTAGGAAACATGGTTTTGAAAGAACATATATTTCCAACAAAAAAATTTGTAGAGATAGGATTTAATAAAACCACATTATTAAATATCTTATCTCCCAAAAACTGGAAAATAGTACAAATATACGAATTTATTTTGAATAAATTGTGGATAGAATTTTTGTTTGTGTTCTTTAGATATAGACCATAAGATTACATTAAAGGAAGCATAAACCTAAAGAAACTCAAAAAGTAATAAGATTGTTTCAAATAACTCTCACCAAATAGTAACTTTAAACCATACTCCCCTTATAAAAAAAATGAAATTACATGAAAATTAAAATATCATGAAATAAAATATAATCTTGATATAAAATTTAAAAAGTTTAATATACACCTGAATGGAAAATTTAGGTGCATAACTTGTCGTGTGTCTTAAAGAAGGAAAATTAAGAGAAAAATTCTTTAATGGTTAGGTAACATTGTAAACCTAAATCCCATGGAAGAAATATCATCAATTGGATATGTAAATACTCATAATTTTAATTATAAGAAACATATAATACATACATGATATGTATAAAAACTTTGGAATAGTAATGGGTGGTGAATAATGGATGAAACTCATAGAAATTAAAAGTGGGATGAAATTCCCATACCTATTGTCTTGACTATCATCATACTTGTACAAAATTATGATATAAAAATTAGAATTTTTTTATAAATCTATAAAAAAATACATATTATTATATCTTATACCATATATGGTTTGATTATGACTTTAAATTACCTTCTTGTTAACAATTCAATGATACGGTTTCACTTTGGGTAATATCTGCTGTGTTCGTCGCTTCTCAATTTATTATATTTTTGGACCCCATAATTATTTAACGACCTAAAAAATTTAAACTATGGTATGAATAAAATTAATATTCATTTTATGTGTTTAATAAAAATCTATAGAATGTATAAGTAGAAAATGTAATACACCGTTCATGGTATTTCGTATGCACACATGAAATTTTATTTTATTTAAATGTAATATTAAAAGAAACATAAATGTAATATATATATATATATATAAATTTAGATATATCATTATTTTAGTATAATTATAATATCATATATATTTTATAACTTCACAAAACCCAACATTAATACATTCCATGTTATGTGTGAATGAATCACATAACATTCAGAGGGTGGAAGTCCACACTTCCTCAATCGAAATAATTATACTTACAATAAATGGTACGTATAATTATATGTGTGTTAATATAATTTTATAAGATTAAAAAATAATAAATATTATATATACATGATTTAAATATATCAAATTTATTATAAGCACATGCAGGCTTTTTCCTGAAAAATTAGAACAATAAATAGATGGGGTCCCTGATCAAAAATTTGAAGGCACCCTTTGGTTTGGAATGCATGTTTTACCCTAGGCATGGCATAACATTTTTTGCATGGGGAATTTTTGTGGGGATTCATCACTGACACATAATGAATAAGATAATTACATAATTTTTTATTTCTCTAACGCGTTGACTAGATGGAATTATGTAGAATAATGTGATGGATTTCTATAGTTAGTCGCATTACCTAGGAGATTCTAGAGAAACTACAGATTTTTAATTGGAGGACCTCTCTCAGTAGAATGGAAATTGGATTGGTGATAGGTTATCAGCATTCAACAAGACTCGGGATCTCACCAATGAGAATGACACACACACTTTCTTAATAAGGGATCTATCTGTATTTATGTAGGACATTGTTTGATCTGATTTATTTCCTCGTTGTTGAATTCGACAGTGAATACTAATCAATTAACAAAAGTATTGATCAGTAGATCATTCTTTTGTGGGATGAGATTTATTGTAGGGATTTTATTTGAATATTTTCATAATGATTAAATAATGATATATTCTTTCATAATTATAACAACAATAAATCGAGGTCAACATATAGAAATGTCGAGGAATAATCCTTAGGATTCTTCTTGTTCTTATCTTGCATGATTATTTATTCATAACATGCCTTGTTCATTTAGACCAAGGTTTCTTGAATACCAAAAATTAAAACATTGTGCACCTCCTTGTTGATATAATGGTTCGAAATCATATATCTTGTCTTGGAATGACATGCTGGTGGTGCGATGATGGAGGAAGAAGTGGATATGATGAAGCAGGTACCAAATTTTTGTTCTTTTCAGTGAACAAAAAATAATGCTTTTTTAAGGAGTATTAAAAATGAATCAAAGGGTCCTATCATGTAAATAGATGATGGAATGACTGATTGAGAAATTGTCACCTTTTTCTAGGAACATGTTTTCTAGATCGAATGATGGAAGAGTGTCCTATGATTTGTGGTCTCGATATGAGAATCTAGAAATTTATACAGTACATTGTGTGTATGTCAGTTTACATACCTTTTGGGACCCTTCTTGATGAGGTTATGTTTTGGGGAAGAAGATAAGTTTCACATGGTATGTCACCTTATGAGACAAAATGGGACATTTTCACACAGTATTTTACCCTTCCCATTAGCTTGGCGTGTACATATAAAGGTACATAGACACATTCTTTAATATGTTGTAATAGTCACACTTTGAAATCCCACACATACATGGCCAGGAAAAGAATACATAGGTTATCCCATGTACTAGGGAATGGGGTTAATTACATTGGTAGTAGCATGCTGTGTACATTCACATGGAAATTTTCATGTCCCGTTTACAAGAGTCAAACTCGTCCTCAAAGGAATAAAACATGTAACCCAAATACAAACCATGTACTCATTAAAATATGTCTTGAATCAGTTATCCTTTCTATCATGGACTTGTATTATTAGCATGTGTTCCCCTTGTCTATTCCACATAGCTTAGTTTGGAGCCACCTGCAACATCTAGGATAGTTATCCATTAAATAGGACTTCTTAGATAGAGATATTTGAATCCTTTTAGGTGACCCAGTGTAAAAAAAATATTTTTTTTGTTCTGTAGGTGGAGTTCTTTGTATCTTCTTGACCAATGCTACATGGGTGCCAATCCATCAATTAACGAGTTAATATTGATTTAGTTTTTGGTATACCTCATGTCCATGGTAGTTATCCTAAAATGTGTATTATATCCATTTGACCTATTAATGTGTACTTATGATGGAGGTTCAATGAAATAATTTCCTATCCGAAAGATGTTATAAATGTTATCAGATATTTGGAGTGTGTTCTCCAAGATGATTTCTTTGTGGAACATTCGAGCTGGAATCCTAGACTAGAATTATAATTGTTAATTTCCTTAGATTTTGAGTTGTTCTATGTTTATCTATATATTCATATTATATGTGTTATACAAAAATATCCTTTTATAGATGACTAAATTCTTTGGTAGTATTCTTTTTTGTTTTGGGGTGCCCTACTGGGTATTATTACGCTTCCCCACTATGGGATTTTCTTGCATGTGACATGTCTTGTGAAGATGATCGTCCTTTTGACAGAGTCTTTATTGGAACATTACCCGGTGGTTATTAGTGTGTATAGATATAACAAGGTCTGATCCAATATTATCCTGATAGAATTCCCCAATTTTAATTTCAGGTCATATTTGTTTTAAAGAATTTATGGTGGTCTGGTGTTTGGCCCTGTTTACATTGCTTTACTTCCTGTCTTACTCTAGTATTAAGAGTTAGAAGTATGAAATCATGATTGATAAAAAAATTCTAGCTTATATAATTGTATGAAAATTTATATTTAAGATCATTCATGTACATATGCTAAGGACTCTAATGATAATGATATGCCTACTATGTGCTAGTCACCATCCCTTGTCCTATTAAAGGTTGTCTTGTGGGGTCATAGCCTGATCCCCTTTGGGATTCGTCATTAATCAATTTTTTTTACAAAAATGGTTATATCATTCTTTCTCTCAATATAATTTAGAATTATTCACATGTTATATAAATATTATGTTTTTATCTTTTTCCTATTCATTACTTCATTTTCTCCTCTTTATTGTAAATTTATGAAAATCTAATACAGTTTATCCTATATTTTATTATAGTATTCACTATGTGGTTCCAATCGAGTTGAACATGATTAATCCTAGACATGGAGAATTAAAAACCAATAGAATATATATTTTATAATTATTATCAATAGAGTATATTATTTTTCTATAAAAAATATAGAGTTCTTGAATATAATTCCATACCTCCCCATATTGCATGGAATTATCCATATAGATGGACAATAAGAATCCAACCAAATCCTAAATCAAATTTTCTTCCTTTCTATCAAACTTACAAGTATTATTGTATATCCAAATAATATAATAAAAATAAGATAAAAACACCTAAAATTGTTTATTAAAATAAACATAATTAGCCAGTATATAGTAGAAATCATGCAGCCAAAAAATCTTAACAACATTAAAGCCACTTACCTCAATTGAATTGTTGATAATAGAACTTAAGGTCTAATAAATTTTTTTAAACTTTTATTCAATGTAATCACCTCCTGTATAATAAAATTTACTCATAGAGTATACGAGAACACCTTTTTCATTAGTTATATAGTTAACATACCACTTTTCAAAAGAAGTTATCCGAATTTATCTTTAATTTATACTGAGTAATCCATGGTCGTCTGAAAAGTTGGATCTTAATTAATAAGTAATTTTCACTTATAATATAGTGGAAATAGTACTACCTTTTGGTAGAGGATCCATCCTTGTTAGTCTCCATGATCATAATATTTCTCTTTGAGGATAAATAGTCATAATAGATTGCTGACAAAAGGTTGAGGGAAATATAATCTAGGGGGAAATGATTTACCCATTAAATTGTATGCTAGAATCAAATATGACTCCATGAAGTTAGACTAAAAAAAGATATCCATGATATTTTTTTAACATGGAATATACAAATAAATTTCTATAGGATCTTTAAATTGAAATCCACAAAATAGTAGTATATATCATTTGGATGGATGAAAAAAAATTAGTACAAATAATGAGAAGAACTAATTTTATGTGGACTGGTAAATATATATACCAGAAACATATTTCCATTATTTTTATCAAAATAATATTTCCAAATTAACTGTGCATGGATATATTAGTTGACAATGCAGAACCCATTGATACTGAATAATCCATTTTGGTTGGACTGCAGATAGATTCAATAATATGGAAACTCCACAATAAATTTCATCGAATCCTATTGATATTCAAAATTAGTGATTTAGGATATTTTTAAACCATTAATAAATATAAAAAATTCTGAATTATTATTCAATTTGTGATGTCTATGAAACCATAAATGGAAAATTGTTTTCAAATTCAACGATTCAGTGAATCACTGATTTTGGAAAAAATATCATTAATTTGGGATCATTAGGTTTTCCCCAAAACATATGATTTTAGACATAATAGAAGCTTAATGTTCCTTAAATGTTATTATGATTCATTTATCTTATTATCTTTCCATGAATACTATAATTTCTATTGATTAAAATCTAGTATTTTGGGAAACTGACGTAGTATTCATCGATTTCACCAGAATCTTTTGGTGAGACTTTTGTGATCGAAATTTTTCTAAAGCTCCCTTGATGAAAAAAAATAAAATAATCACCATTGAATAAGTGGGTATGGACCATGATACCACTAGTTTCATTAATGGGGCTATGCTATCCTGAATCCCCCAGATTGATAATGTATATAGTAAAAAAATATTTAGTATATGAAAATAGTTTTATTGAAAAGGGTTCCTCTTTCCCAACACTAGAAGACCATGAAAAAAACAAGTGTGGTTAACAGGTGTATTGGTAAGTATCACAAAATGACTCCATTGACCTTACATTATATGATGAGTATAACCAACCCCCATCTAAATTTGACACTTGTATGATAGATGCATATACCAAATCCCATAATGCAGGGATTAAACATCATACATGAACCACTTAACTATGACCCAGTTGGATAAATACATTTATATAATTTTTTAATTTAATTTATATAATGTATTCATATGTTCATTTTTATAATATATTTACAAACATTTATATAATACGGATTTATAAACATATATACAATGTATAAGATATTGTATTTTTATATATTTGTTTATATATTGTGTACTATTTATATAATGTTATTAAAATTTATTTTCATATATAAATCATAAATACATTTTTAATATATTTAAAAATAAAAAAACATTAGATTAATACATAATTTCTTTTTAGATATAATTACATATTCACACACAGACAACATAATTTATATTTATATATAAATATATATTTATGTGTTTGTACACATTAATTATATATATTTACATTATAATGAAATTTGTATATGAATATTTTAATGGTAATTGAATATATTTAAATAAAAAATTTATTCCAATATAGAATTTATATATATAAATTAATTTTATATAATATTTTTATAAATAACTTCAAATAATTTATTTATAATGTATTTAAATATTTAAATTCTAATTAAATATTTTTTATATATTCTAAATGAAAATTTCGTTATTATAAAATATGGAATATGAATTTTATTTTATTAATTTAAACTATTTATTATTTATATTTACTATCAGTTTTTCTAAAAATAAATTTGTATATATTTACACACACTTGTGTACTTATGTGGACACACAAAATTATTAAATATATATATGTATATAGAATGATTAATGCATATATATATATATGTATTCCTCTCACTCTAGGTGTATATATATATAAATATTTTCATATAATTACATATTAATACATATGAGTCGGATTTGTTTTAAATTTATATATATATATATATATTTCATTTCATTTTTTTTATATTAGTAAACATTATTTTATTAAAAATTTCAAAAACATTATGGTTTAATTGTAAGACCCCTAATGTAAGAAATTATCTATTATTTAATACACAGACAAATTATTTAAATAAATTTAGTTATATATATATTTTTGGTTTTATAGAAACTGTTGTTAAATATTAATTCAGTAATAGTTTTGATAAAACCACCACTAAATATATATCTTAATTTTTTTTAAAAAAAATAAAAAAACATTTATAAACTAAATCTAATTTCTTTTATTATTAGTTATTTTCTTAAAAAGATTACTAAAAATTAATTTGGTAGCGTTTTTTGTAAAATAGATATTAAATTACATGGAAGATTTTAATTTTGGTTTTCCATAAGCGCGTCATAAAAAATAAATACTGAAATATAGTTTTTTTTGTACTATTGGATTGAACAAACCAATGAAATATTAGGTCGTTTTATTTATCCTCTAAACATTATGAATAATTTTGAAGAAGGATGAATTTTATACGAATGGTTCTAATGAAATTAATGTATTTAGTGACTTGCCTTGTCCTTAAATCATAGGTCGAGTATCATCAAGTTCACTAATGATGCGTTGAGAATACATTATCATGGGCAGATCATTATTCTTAAGTTGATAAATTAGTTCTCTTATTCCAATTACTTCCAAGACATATAATTATTAATTTATCATAATAGGACATTCATGATGCACTATACCCATTTTCCCTATATTGAAATGGTGTCCCATTTCTGTGGTTAATATGGTCACCACTAGATATTTTATAGGGTTACACTTTTGAATAATGTTGGTCAGTGATCTTAGCATAATTAGATAACTTGTTCAACCATACTTAGTCACTATTTGTGGAAATAAACATCATTCAAGTATAATATATGAGATAAAGAGTTATGGTTTTTAAATTCAACAATTAATTGATCTATATCTTGGGTAAGAGTTTCAGCAACAAGGTCATCGTGATGAAACCAATGTAGTCTTTTCATCTACGTAGTCAAAATATGAATTTCGGGATTGTACCACATTACTAAAAGGTAATATTTAGAATAATGTACTCTAAAATGGGAATATTGTTTACTTGAGATTCACATTCTATTTTAAATGAACAATGATATATCATTTTAGACGGGGAATAAAATTATCTTTGTCACTTAAGAAAATTTAAAACCCCCTAGGATAGCAGCTACATGAGAGTAATAAATATTCATCTGGTTTCATTATGGTGTAACATAGAAAAATTTTTCATATATCTACATCCTTGACATAAATATCATGGATATTATCATAGGTATGGACTGATTAACGAGGTTCGAATCAATATCAATTATCATCAAAGGAAGGTTTTTTTGTCCTCCCCAACCAAGAATAAATTTATTCTTAATGGAGATTGTTTAATGAAAACATGTTAATAATGGTTTTTCCTTGGGTATATTAGAGTTATCACCTCCCATATGAGGACCAGTAATGCTTCAGGATGCATTTATTGGGAATCTATAGGAATTACCTAAAATTTTAGGCCCATTGTTTATTCGATTTCTTAATTTTTCCTCACGATTGCCTCAAAAAAGTATGTAGAGTTTTTAGTTTAGTTATTCTATTAAACCAAATTGAAATATATTTCACATTGTCATATTTCCTTCATAAATATTAAGGAACTATGGATTTAAATATATTAGGGGGATTATTAAGGTTTTATTAGACCCAAAAAATAACCTTGAGGTACCCCTATTTTTCAACATAATGTGAAATGTGAATCTCTTATTATCTATAAAATTTCAAAAGTTGAATCAATTAACCCTTAAAAAGTCACATTTCATTTCCATTAAAAAATGTTTTATTTGAATAGAAGGGGATATGTGTTTTTTAATAGATAAATTTTTATTAGGTTATCAGAAACTCTGAGTGGGAACTAATATAGATATTTTAAGTCAATATAGTCACTATGAGTACATGGTCACAGAGTTATGGTAAAAAATGAAACAAATTTCCTAGTGGTTTTAATGAATTTTTTTTATTCTCTCTATTATTATACTCTTTTTTGGTTTTTTGGGAAAATTTAATTGTATATTTCAAAATATGGTAGTAATATGACATAAATCATTGTGTTGTATTATAGGAATTATAAGTGAATTGAATATATGTTTTTTGATATTATTCTTCTAGAAAAATGGAATAAAATTCCTTGGTTGTGTACTTCTAGGGTGTCTAATATTAATGAATATAGGGATTGACAATGCATTACATTATTGGGAAGTGTCAAAAAATGTCATTAAGACTTCAGGTTTCATGGTTCTATATATATACTATTGACACCATATTTAATTATTTTTTCTAATAATTACTCCCATGATAATTTTAATGATGAATTAAGAATTTTTTATTTTAATAATATGAGCTATAATTTGAGAAATATAAAATATGATTACACTAGTTTATATAATGATATTTCTTTAATCATGTATGGGATTTAATGTTTATTGTGATGTGTCTTTTATAGGTATTTTTTTATTGATATAGGATCACCATGTTGTGTCTTATGGTTCTCAGTAACATTGTTTTCATTGTAACAACTTTCCTACCAATGATTTATAGTTAACCAATATATTGATTTTATTAAAGATATAGAAGAAATATATCTTTGAAGAATTATTTTTGGAGTACACCCACCGTAGAAGCCTCCAATAAATTTGTTCTTAATGGTGTTTCCTTATTAGAAAGTTTAGGATGGTCGAGTTCACATAGTAATTTTATTTTTAAATCCTTGATCATACTTGGATGTTTGGTATGTTGGTCAATTCCTTTAGTAAGGAGTATAAAACACATAAAATGTCGGATGAAAATGAAAATCCAATTTGACAACAATGTTATAAGATATACACCTATATATATTTGACTATTTAAATGGGATATTTTTGTACCATTTTGATATTGATTCAATGTTCATGGATTGGGTAACATGCTCTATAATCTCTAATAATTATTGTATCACCATAAAAAGAGGCTCAATGGTGTATAGATTAACAATGGATGATCTTAAGATTTATATTTATTCATTTGTGTCTCTGGAATGTTAATTGTTCAAACCAGTCAGATGGAAGATGTTTTCAGAAAATATCAGTCATCCGGATGGACTTTTTGTTTTTGAATATTTATTATTTATTAAGATATTCATAATTTTTTTTATTCTATAATAAAATATTATATATATGGTTTTTGAAAATGATTGTGAAAATTAAAAAATGGGAAAAAACAATGACACCAATAGTTAAATAAATAACATTTCCCCATACCTTTACGGAAATTGGATTTGATAAATTATGATTTTGTACTACATTTCCATAAACACAATGAGGTCAAGATAACATTTTTTATTTTTTATGTCATAAATAATAGAATATTTATTTTTATATAATGGAGTTATCCTACTTTGATGTTATTGGAAAATTATTTTCATGGGAAACTATAAAGCATCGTTGGGTTTCATTGGGAATTATTTCTGATCAAGACATGATGTTTAATTCTATAATTATTCATGTTTTATTGAAAACTATTGGTACTCATTGAAATATTTGTATACATTATCACCCACAGAATAATGCAATGATAGAGATAACTATTCATACATTTTACGATATGATTCGAGCATATTTTTTGATCGCTCATGGGATAATCATCAAACACTTAGAGAGTCTACTAAAATAACATATATCAGTCATCCATCAAAATGAATTCTTTCTGGGTTATCTATGGTAGACCTTGTTATTATCTCTTATAATTCATAGATATTGATGAATATTATTTCACTATAACTAACAAATTACATGTAGAACCCTTTAATTTTTTAATTATTTCCATATAATTAAATATTTAATTTTTAATAGTTCATAATACCCAGAACTCCAAAATAAATGGAACAATGTTTTAACATGGTAGATTATTACAATAAAAAATAAAAAACCTTAAAATTTATCAAAATGAATCATAATTAGAAAATTTATTAAAGGAAGAAAAGTACATATAAATAATTTTCTAACGAAATTTAAATGTTTGAAATCACATTGGATAATACCATTGATTCAAAATATTATATTTTTGTATAAATTATTTTTTAAAATTTATTATATTTTATAATATGATATTGATAATCTTAATAATAAAATTCAATGAATAATTGGTAAAAAATTTAAATATATCATATAAAAAATTAATTAAGGAAATGGAGTGCTAATTTAATCAATCATTGCTAAATAATCTTATTTCACTTCAAAAATTAAATTTATTATATATTAAAAATTTATCATTTTTAATGTTTGGATTATAATAAACTTTATTATATATATAATTATTAATAAATGATTGTGCATTGATTATTAATAAAAAATATATTTTAACATTAGAAAGACCTATTATTAAAATAATTATTTTTTCTATATCTTATATATTTTCATTTTGATAAACAAAAATTTATAAGTTTGATTTTAATTTAATGATTTTTTATATATAATAAATAAAATAATACTCATATAATTATTCTATCTTATTATTGAATGATATGAAATTCATTTTTATGCTTAAAATTACATTTTTTCTATATAAAAATTTAAAGATTTTGTATATTTATATGAAAATTAATTTTCACCCCATTTAGAAATTGAATAAAAATAAATTGATATTAAATTAGGAGCAATAAAATCCATATTAGATAATATGTTTTATTAATTTCATTGTGATTAATAGAATTTAGCAATGTAAATGTTTTTCAATACATTAGAAGCCAAAAATAGGTAGAATGGTTATTTTTTTTTGTTAAAGTCATAAATATCACAAAAATATAATTTAAATATTTCTACGACTATTTTATCAACCTTATCTCAAGTAATGAAATTTTTTTTGGACTTCTAGTTGACATTCTTTCAGGATGGAATTTTCATTGAATGAAGAAATTAGTAATTACAAAAATTCCACCCCTTCTAATCCATAGAAGGACTTATCCTCTTCCATAATAAACCCACACCATTAAATTAAATTTATCAGGAATAAATTCTCATTGTATCTCCCTAATAATACTTCACTCTGTTTGGGAACATCATTTCACATGAATATATCCCAAATACCTCAATTTTAAGAGGAGTTATAAGTGAAGATTTGTGTTTCCAATATAATTGTTATCCTCTCCATAATCAATCTTCTTTATTTTCTTCATCCTCCTCCACAAAAATAAAACTTATCAATAAATTATATATTTTTAAAAATCATTTAACTAATATGAATATTATATTATTTTTATGTAATAACAATTTATTAACCCATTTAATTGTTATAAAATTCCCCTATTTTGATTTTCCTTACAACTAACATGAACAATGTAATAACATTTACATCTTGAATAACTAATATAAAATAAAAAATAGTAAATTTATTCAATAATTATTAATTTGACTATTTTTGATATTCCGATAATAGTTGTTTTTTACATGGATAATCACTAATTAATATGATTCTTTCATTATACGATAATCACTATAAAAATGTCATTATTACGGGTTACATCAAAACCATCATCATAAGTTTTGAAAAATCATTCCCCTCTTCATTGGCTTGAGTGGGGGTAGACGAACTATAGGCCTTAAGGTAAATACCCAAGGCACCAAAGGCTGACAATTGATACCAATGTCGTTAAGAGAGTTAGGGGCTGATTTTCCCATTTGAATAAAATACAACCAACCTAAAATTTCATTACCAAAAGAACTTGATGATTATTGTCATTAATGTATTACAATTTAACCTCATACATATGAAAATAATACAATACCATACTAATAAAAACATGATTACCAAGATAATGTCTAAAAAACAATACTAAAGAGACAACAACATAACTCTATAGCTCCATGCCATGAACCATGCTCCAACTTCATGATACTACCCAAGAATGATGAACAAACACTAATTAAAAGAGATTATTAACCTTTATCCATGTCCCTGAGTACAACATCTACAAAAGCATCCAAATTCCAAATAATATGGTGAGTAATAATACTCAATAGTCATTCCCCAACTAACTTCCCAACACATGCCTCTAGGATAGACCGAGTTATCAAATTTATATAATCCAATTTATATAAAACCATTTAAATAGTTCGATAATTACCCACTATCAAAACATGTCATACTAGCCTGTTTAAAAAAATAAATATTGTATGAAGGAATGAAACAAAAAAACTGTACAAACCATTTTAACCAATTTGTATTCGCAAAAACCAACCCATTTCAAATGAAAAAACAAATACACCTCAACCACATAATCAACTCAAACACAAAAAGATTGGTGTTACCATTGACAGTGGAACTTCATGTTTCACCCATCCTTATTTATTATGGTTCATCACGCCACATTCCAATCCATTCATGGTGGTACTTCATGACCATTTCCTATCTCACTCAACAAAACCACATAACCCAGACACCATCCAATTTTATTTTTTTGTAACATATCAACCAAATCTTTCCAAACAAAATATCCCATATACCAAAACTCATTTAAAACCAACACTATTTAAATAAATTGAAATTTTTATTTAATCCATTTTACAGACCAATTACATAGATCAAACCACGTATCCAATTTTATAATAATTATTTTAAAGTCCAAAAACTAATATCATTTCACAAAAATATCATATTTTCGCCAAAATTCCTAAATCATCTCCAAATAGACTTCAACCAATCTTTTGACAACAATTTCACAATGAATTTGACGAAAAAATGTAATTTATAATCAAGCCTTCTAGTTAAATAAAGTGGAGTAGATAGTGAATCCCCATCCCATTAGGGATTTGGTAATGTCCACCAATGAAAAAACATCTCACATAATCCGGGTGAAAACTCCACAAAACCACCTTAGATCCCATACCCTTAAAATAAAAATTAAAAATGTCAAAATTATTGGAAACAAAAACCCCAGATCTATCCACAAAAGAACAAGATATATGAAACTGAGAGAGCGAGAATAGTAGATCTAAGAAAAACCATGAAAATAATAAAAAAGAGACTTAACAAATGAGATCTTCCTTCAAAGGACTAATAAAAACCATAACAACACTACCATAATTAGTGAGAGAAGATCCCAAACCTAGTTGAAGAGGAAATATTGAGTGAGGGTCAAAATTTGGCACAAATGGGCTGTTTAAGGTTAAAATCTCATGAGATCCATTTTTAGAAATGCATTTTTTACCTTGTGCATGTTTTATCCACACAGTTTGGAATATCATGTGCTAATACTGTTCCTACTACTATCCTAGAGGAGACCCCAAATGGTTGGTCCATAAGGATCGAAAAAACATGCACCAACAATGTGAAATTCCGCATTCCCAATATTCATGGTTTACATGGGTGGACACATGGTGTGGTAGACCATGTAACTTATTCATGGGACTACCAAGATCCCACTACCTCGACATGCACAATTTCTTCGAGAATATTCATAGTTTTCACTAGTTATGCACAAACATTGCACTGTTAGAAAATCTGAAAAAACGTCTCAAAAACCATCCAACTCTCCCAAAAAATTTCCCAAAAAATTTTACACAAAAAAAGGGATTAACATGGGTTTTATTTCAAAACATGGGTCGTAAATTCTACCCAACATTGGCCTTTTAATCCTTGGAAATTATAAAACAACCGCTTTTATGAAAGACCACAAGGAATTGATCAACCATTTATTTATTAAATTCCCATGTCTCATTCTAAATCTAACCATTTTTCCACAAATCCTACACTAGAATAATGCATTTTTCACGCAAGAATTTGTCTTACCCATCCACAATCTACATTCCATGTGCACCAATGAAGCATTCGGCTCCTGTTCAGCAAGATCCCATCAAATAACATGGTTGGTATACGGTTGAGAATTTTTCAACTGAAATACATGAAACACATTGTGCACCACACTCAACCATGGTACCCAATCCAACAAATATTCAACCTCTTTAACCCACTCAAGTATCTCAAAAGGAACAATATATCATTGAGATAACACTCCCTACTACCCAAAATGATGATGTACCAACCTCAGAGTAATTATTAAGATCACATGATTACCCACCTCGAATGACATTGAACATCAATGATGGTCCTTATTAAATTTATAAATACTCTATGATGTCCTAATTCTTTTCCTAGACTACTTAATCATCTTTATTTTCTCTTGGACAAGGATCAACCTGAATATCGAATTTGTACATGTTTCCACCCAATAATGTAGAGAACCATACAGACACCCATACAATGTTTTAAACAGAGCCACATGTATCAATGCATGATAAATTTTATTTTAAAAGAACTCCAATAATGGTAATTGATCCTCCCATGAAAAAAAAACCCATCACCTAAGCCTGAAATGTGTTTTCCAGTGTTGGTATAATTCAATATGTTTTCCCAAACATCAAAAGACAATACACTATACTCATCGTCAACTATGCCACAAGGGCTTGTTGAATGTATATTTAGAATTGGGATGTGAACCTTGGATCTCAAACTGATATAATAAAAACTAGTATGAAATTATTCTTTACTAAAACAAGAATATAGATTTTGGACAAATCATCCACTATATGGGATTCACATATAGGGATAAAATGTGTCTATTTTATTAGATAATCCATAATCCCCCATATAGTATCATGTTTTCGAATTGTTCTTGGGAGGCCTGTGTGAAAATACATATCTATTTTCTCTCATTTCCATATATGGATAGGTAAACCATGTTACATACCTACTGGTCACTGAATCACTCCCTTGACTTTATCAAATTTCATGAATCTCGATAAAAATTCAGACACATTCCTCTTCATTCCCACACATTGAAACTATGTTTTCAATAAATTATTAATTTTCTGAATTATATGGTGGACATCCAATTTAAAATTATGGTTTGAAATAAGAACTTTTTCCTATCAAGAATTCAATTCAACCATCTGATTCTATATCCTTAAAACTGAATTCCCATCAAATTTTATTCTATCAATTTTCACCCTTCCGTTGAGTTTTGACCTCATAGACACACATTCTAAATCAAACGTTAGTTTATATTTATGAAATCCATATGTATCAAAAACCAAAGAAATTGAAAAAACACAATATCACCATAGTATTCTTATTCTAAATGTATGCCATCTGTGTCCCACATCAATTGCCACTTTTCTAATGCTTATTTTTTCCACTCGAACACATTAATTTCAAGTTAATGTATCTCCCACTGAATTTTATTTACATTGTGTATGCATAAAGAAAAATGAAAATATATATAGATACTTCATCAATATTCATTGTCTCAAATTAAACTCACTTAGATATAAAATAAAATGCAGGATCTTATGATCGGTAAACACAATGAATTTCTCCCTGATGAGATAATTTTTCCAAAATTTCATAGAATTCATCATAGCTAATAACTATAAATAATGGATTGGGTAGTTCTTCTCAAGAACCCTCAAATTATATGAGGTATAAAAAATAATATGATCACCTTACATGAGATAAAATGCTAACACATATCTTGATACATTTGTATACAATATGTTATATTTCCCTGGTTCTGGAAATACCAAGATCAATGCTGATGTAGGAGGACCTTTATGGTTTTCAAAGGATTTTTGATATTGACCATTCTATCCAAATGGAATATTCTTCTTGGATAAATATTTCTATAGTGAATCTTGTCATGATTAGTGAAAAATAAAACATCATTAATACCCATCTAAACCAATGAAACTATGTATCTCAAGAAACAGTCATTGGTTAAGCTTATGATAATCAACAAATAGTTTAGGATTTACATCCCCCTTTTTAATAAACAACACCACCGATTCTTATAGATATTTTCTAGGCTGGATAAACCCTTTGTTTTATATCTCTACAAACTACACTTTCAATTCCATCAATTATGATGGTGCAAAAAATATGATAGAAGTGAGATAGTACTGGTACCTTGAAGAATGTCAATCATAAATCCCACTTCTCTTATTAGTGGAACCCTTGAAAAATATTCCATTAATACATCAATAAAAATAATAAAAACTTATAGAAAACTAGTTTTACCAATTTCAACCTTCGATGAAAAATAAAAAACATACAACAGAAACGAGATCATCCCAACTATAGGTGTAAACATGCTCGTTTCACCCACATGTACCTCCCTATCTCCTATAATGAGATTCTTGAAAGAACTATCCATCGTGAAACTTACCGTTCATGCATAATGATTGATGTGGGACTTAATCATTTACAACTAATCCATACCCATGAATATATCATAAATATCCATCTAAAGCACTGAAGGGCACCGTGTCAACTAAACCCCATAGATAGTAATACAACATGCTCTACCAAAAAATGCAATACACTTTCTTAAACTTTAAGGAGTTTTCTGTTTTAAAATTAAAAGCATCCTTTCTATATTTAATTCTATCAAATCAGAAACACAAGGAGAAATGAAATAATTTGAAGAACACATTTCATCAATACACACATAAAGGTAGAATTTAAAGGAATCATACCTCTCACTATGGATGGTCTAGACTGATCATACATAGTTATCTACTAGTCCATATAATCCTACTTACATGCTTCACTCTCTCATTATTATCATACTAAAATTAAACTTTTTGAGGAGTTAAGGTGTTCCTAGAATCAAAATTTTCTAACTCTATTATACTGATGAGGGGCATACTGCATCCCTCATCCTATAGAAGAATAAGATGCCTGCAACCCCTAAGGAGTGTCATGAACATATTAGCTCATCGAATTATGATAATAACACTAAATATTCCCCATATAGTTTCAATTGTGGCATCCTATAGGTGGTTTTATGCAATCTTGCTTAAAGTTTCTTATAGATACACACTTAAAACATCATGCCTTGCTGTGAGGATTTGGAGTAAGATTCACTGATCATGTCATAAGATTCTGAGCCATACATTCACCTGGAAAATAAGGGTCCCTCATCCTCATTCTCACAGCATTACAGTTCCCACCATTTCCCATAGGTATAAACATAACTCTTCCCCGCTTAGCTCCAAATATTAATATTTAATATACTATATATCTATTTACCGTCTTAATATAATTTGTTATATAGAGAAAAATAAATTTTTAATGGATTTCATGCCTCAGGACCGATTAAAAATACACACCTTCAATGATGTACTAATAGCCACCTCAGGTGACAACCCTACTTCATTCTTGAATTTATATGAATACTCTATCACAAAAATGATGTGTTATTTCATGCTATAGAAATTGGTTATCCTATTAATTCTAAACATGTGAATATTGAATTTTTTAAAAAACAATTCCTAAAAACCGTATCTTGGCATATTGTGGTCCCCTTTATCCTAGAATACTATCTCCCACCAATTACTTGTAAGATTTTACAAATGTACCTCGAAAACATGACTCTCAAGTTTGATAGTGTGACTGGGAAATTGAATATGTGATTAATCCTATTCAGCAACACCTCCACCATTTCTGATGTTGAATCACCATGAAATATTGGTGGATTCTACATCTGAAAATAAACTGAATGGTCCACATTCCCATGTTCATCCCTTTTATTCCCACTTTCCATATCTATAATGGTGTTCACTATGCTCTACTCCCACTACTAGTTCACTTATGGCTCGTGTGGAACCACATTCTTAGTATTTTCTTCTTCTTGGCCTATACGATTCCAACTTGGTTCCATTTCTAACAATACAACAACCACCATAAGTCTCACCCTCTACTAACTTTAGGGTTACAATTTTCAATTATATCATATTGAAAATATCAAAACCATTCTTTATAAAATTCAACATTTCCCATGATAAATCATTTTTGAAAACTCCACCATGTTTTCAAAATTTACACATTCCCAAAATACAACAACTATTGTTTTTCAAATTCACATATTTGAATGAAATTTCATAATTTTTAAAAAAATCACACATTCATAACACAACATAAATCATCACTCGAAATGAGGTTTCATATCTAATTAGGAATTTATTTCAACCATACATTCCATGTTCTTCTCTTTGGCTAAACCCACGACAATTGTATCACACTCATGTTTCTCCAAAACACCTACCTTACCAACTCCCATGTAATTGTAGTTTTAGCATAAAAAGAATAACTATTTATTTTTTCATATGGATTTAATGTACTCAAATTTTTACTCCTTGATACCATCCGAACTCATGGAATATTCTGAGAATATATGCCAATAGAAAGACTAAAAACTATTGTCAATTGATCAAAAAAACTAATACCACTAGTAGCATCTCACCCCTCCTCATTGTGTAGAGTTGGGGATGAATCACTACATATTTGTACGAGACATCCCCAAGGCACCCAAGTATAGAAATTAATGCCATGGTATTCATGAGCGGTGGAAGATGATTTTACCATTTGAAAGAAATATGAAAAACCCTACAGGCCATTACAAAAACAATAACCAGATGCATGTCCATAATGTATTACAATATAACCTAATAAAAACGAAATTAGTAAAAAAATATTCCAATACAAAATCAGAGTACCAAGACGAAGTGTAAAACAAAGAAAATCAAAACTCAACAACATAACTCCACAAACCCATTCTATGATCCAAGCTCAAACATCGTGAGACAACCCAAGCCTCTGGAAGAACCACTAAAGAAATGAGATTCCTTACCTGTTCCTGGGACCCGAAGTACACAATATACGAAATAACATGAGATCCACTATTGGGGGTGAGAAATAATACTCAATAAGATTTCCCCATATGACTTCCCTACTCAGAACACTAGGATAGAATATGTAATCACATTTATATAAACCAATTTATATAAAACCATTAAAACAATTCAATAATTACCAATTATCAAGAAAATCCATACCAACCAGTTTACTCAAATAAGTACACTTTTATAGAAAGAAACCAACAATCCATACCAACCATTTTACAAATTTTATTTTGGCAGAATCAATCCCATTTCACAAAACCAACCATATATACCTCCAACACACACAACATCACCTCCTTTGGTTGGTTCTACCATTGATGGTGGAACTTCACATCCAACATGATACCCTTTTATTATGTTACATTAAGCCACATTCCAATCATTTTATGGTGCTACTTCACACCTGTAATCTATGCCATTCAACTTATTCCTAACCAATTAATTTAAAACTAACCCATTTAATTTTTCAACCACATATATACAAATGTTTACCAAATAAAAATTAACCCTTTTATAAAAACCCATTATACCAATGTAATTTCCTTAAAAAAATATATTAAAAACAATTTTTAAAATCCAATTACCTTGATCACACCAATGGTCCAATTTTTTAATAATAATTTTCAAATCCAATAACTAATCACATTGCATGACAATATAACCTTTTCCCTAAAACTACAAAATCATCCCAAAATGGATTTCAACCAACATTCACACAACCATTTCAAAAAAAATTAAAAGAAAAAAAATTTACTTGAAATCAAGACTTATAGTTCTAGAAAGAGGAGTGGAGAGTGAAGCCACCGTCCTTTGTGGTTTTGGAGAAGATGACCAATGACACAATCACTCAACACATCTGGGTGAAAAAACCACAAAACCACCTTAGATATCATCCCCTAGAAACAAAAATTCCAAATATCACCCTTACTACCCTCAAAACCCCAAGATCTATCCTCAAAAGATGTAGGTCTAAGAATCTAGGAGAGAGGCATGAGTATATCTAAAAAACTACAAAATTTCAAGGAATGGTGAATTAAAAAGAATTGATGCCTTCAAAGAATCATAAAAAACATTGTAATGAATCTAAAATGAGTGGGAAATGTTGTATATCCTTGGATAATTGTAAATCCAGAGTGAGGGTTGAAATGGTGCTTTAATGGGATGTTTAGGGAAAAAATTGTGTTGGCCCTATTTTAAAAAACCAACATTTTAATCCACAAATAATATAGACAATTGGTTAGGAAAACTGAACAATAATTTTACACATAAAACTAACACAATGGGGACACCACATTGTTTTCCTGGATGGTTAGACAAACCATTTTCCAATAGTGAAATATCCCAAATTAATAAGATTCATGGTTAACTTGGGTGGCCACATGGTTTGGTAAACTGTGCACCTTATATGTGCGACTACCCAAATCCCACTGCCTCAACATTCACAGTTTCATGCAGAAGCTGCATAGTTTTTACTAACCATGCACAACCAATGAACACTATAAAAATCCCCAAAACCTACCCATACCAATCTCTACCAAACATTATCAAACCAATTAATATACATAAAAATGAATAAATAAGGATTTCATACCACAAACCGGTGGGTGATACTAGTTCAATGAAATGGCCATAGGAATCCAAAATTTTATTGAACATATATACTAAATAATTATTGAACTAGTTGATATGGTGAAAATATGATCCTTGATTATGGACTGATATCACCAAACTAAAGTATACATGGAAAATGGGACAATTTAAAACAGAATATGATTCTAAATAATGAAAAATTAATATGTGTTTAATATTCAATTAAAAATTAATAGTATTAAGTAATAGATATACTATTTGGGTTCTTATGCATCATAAAGAAACAAATTTTACTCTATGTGTAGTTATAATAGATCTGTACTAGTCAAATTCATCGTTTAGGGGTTCTTTTCCAATCTAACATTGAAATTGAGATTATATATGTCTTTGTTTAAGTTGAAGTATGTGTTATTATATGTATATAATAATAAACATATATTTGAATATCTTCTTATTGTATATGGATTTTTATTGTTTTATTTCATTTTCACCTCCCTTTGGCTCACAATTCAACTAAGGGGTTATCTGTATGTAGATGTAACCCTATATAATATTTTCATTTGATGGTATTTCTAATCTAGTTTCATAAAATTTATTATGTTATAAAAATTTTCCTCTCTAAATAATTATTATTAATAAAGGAAATTTTCTATTATTATTGAATTCTATTTCAAAAAAAATAATGCAATATATTTTTAATTATTTCCTCAATGGTCATTTTCAACATTTCTTAATATTATTTATAAAACTGTGAAATGAATCATTATTTGTAACATTTTTTTCATGATTAAATTTCCCCACCATTATATTAAATTTAATTATAATGATTTATCCTTATATTTTCTTATTTTTTACATTTCTATTATACGAATTTTTTTAAAATTTTAATTCTATTAAAATAAATGTTATTTAAATAATATATATTATTTATTATTATTTTATAAATTATTTTTCTAATTCTATAATAATGTGATTTTCATTAATATCAATATCCTTCAATGCATCATATATTTCATTAAGGATAATCTATAATGATACCATAAACCTTATTTATCATTATGAATCATTATCACGAGTTTTTAATGTTTTTATGAAACTCACATTTTTGAATTCGGTGAATTAAAAAATGATGGAATTGCGAACGTTTTCAGGTTCAACGTGACACATATATGTATAGTATTTCATTATGTGCTTGTTTCCACTAGAATTATACATCCCTATAAATTTTTATGTAAATATTTACATCTTATGTGATGGCTTAAAATGGACTAATGTGTGAACCTAGTCCATTAATGTTTTTGAATTAATGTTTAGGGAAAATGTAGGATGAATTGCTTTATACCTATGAAAAAATATATCAACACTTTAAAGTAATGCTTATTATTTTGTCAATGAATATTAACGGAAAATAAATCATTTATTTAATGGAATAAAACCAATCCCCTAAAATGTGTTATCTATTAATGAATATGGTAGCTATGATGAAATAGTTTTATGTGATGTAAAGGTGTAAATATAAATTAACGACTCAAATTATATTGAGGGTTTTTGGATAAGGAGTGAAAATGGAGATATGTAGAAACTCAGGTGATAAAATATATATTTGAAGTAAGAATAAACATCTTACATTTTAGAAATTTTTTAATAATACAATATGGTGACACTAATAATAATGGGATTCCCCAGACCTAGGAATTCATGCTAGCTTGTGATATGTTTTGAATGATATTTTCGATCATCATGGGTTGGAAACTATTACATGAGCATTAAAATAACCCTTGGAATTATTTTTCCACTAAAATCATTAGCATAATGTAAGAAAAAATAAAAAAAAATTCTACAAAAATAATCATCTGATCATGCTATAAATGAACATGTATAATAAAAATTGAAACTATGAAATATAAATTAAAAATTGCATAAAATAATAATAATAATAATTTACAACTAGAAACCAAGAGTAAAATAAATGAAAATATTATCATCTCCATATATCATAAGGGATAACCTCCTCCATTACATTCATCATCATCCAGTAATGTGTTTTTGATCAGGATTACCATTCACTTATAAGTTTGTATTTAAATTTACCTATGTCTGAAAAAGTCTATACTCACCAATTTGGTATATGTAGGGTGTGATCAAATAATTGAAATAGCATCCCATAGAGTATTCTAAAAATGAACATTTTTTAAAAAACGAAACGATCTAGTTTGGAAACATTTTTAAATAAAAAATGGTTTTGAAAATTTAGACCAATTAAAGAAGAATCTATGACATCCCATATCATTTATACACATTAATTAATTCCTTAGTACTTACTAATACTCTTTATAATTTACCCTTGTAAATAAATTAAATGAAATGTAAATTTTTATTATAAATTAATATTTCCCCTATTGATTAAAAATTGATAAATTTCAAAAAAAAAGAAAAAAAATAACTTTTTTTCCAATTAAAAAACGATTATTTATGAAATGGGGTAACTTTTTTCAAATAAAATTTCAACTTGTGGAAAAAATTAGTCATTAATTATGTGTTCAAACCACATCTAAAACAAGTTTATGAAAATTTCATTTTTTTTAATATTTATTTTTGTTTCATATGATTATTATTTTATTTTCATTCACTAAATTCACATAATTTCATAAATTGTGTTTGTAATATTATTTCTCATTAATTATATGTCTATTATTTAAGAGTATAGTATTTTCCGGTTCATTTCGACTTGAGGTTTCATGTTCTACAAGCTGCATATTAGATTATATTTAATGAATCACATTTTTTGGGTTGATTAAGCTTGATGTTACATGTCACGTATGATATGAAATAAAATGATACTTCTAATTTTTTTTGTATGTTTCATTATCCACACCTTAAATAAATTTCATCCACATAATTTGATCTTACACTCAGAAATAAATGGTTTCATATCCAAAAAATATTTTATTGAAATCCCACATCATAAAAATGAGTAATATAACATCTTTTTAATAAGAGATAATTGTAATGTAAATGGTTATATAGAATAAAATTTAAGTAGTTATGTAATTCATATAACATTTATATAAATTAAATTTTTGGAAAAGGAATATAATCATAAATAATTGCAGATAATTTTGGTTTTCATTGATCCCAATAATGTGAATAATCAATGGAAGTCCAAATTCCAGAAAACCATTAATATTTGGTGATTTAAAATAGTACCTATTTCATCACATATGAAGGTAATAGGATAAATTTAAAATTTCAATATCCCATTCATAATTTTGAGAAATTTATTTACTGTATATGAATATAATGAAATATATATAATTGATATGTCTAAATTTCTTAAGCAAAATTCCAAACATTGGTTGTGATTTAATAAATTTTAAATGGATCACTTACTCTAGGGAATGATTATATAAAAGTGATATTTTTATAAAAAAATTTGTCAAAAAAATTTAATGGATTGAAATATATACAAAATAGTAACATGTGATTTCATCTACCTATAACAATTTTCCAATTCCAATAAGGTCTATATAAGTTGTATCATATAACACATTAATATGTTCTATAACTTTAAACAAAAATGTTTCATCATTATATTTATTCCTCAAATAATATTAGTAAAAAATAACATAATAACTAGGACAACACGTAGTCCAGTGATTGGAAGTAGCTACATATAGTTCTTCAGTTTTTAGTTTGAGCCCGACATCTTTATTATATGTGATGTGTTGTCACTATATGAGTTTTCATTTTTCTTAAAAAAAATGTTAATATCAATCATACAATGTTCCCAAAATTTTTAGGGCACATAATTACTACAATATAAATGATATGTTAAACAATTAATGTTTGCATTAAACATTATATTATGTCCAAAAAAAATATAATGGATTTCATTTGTAAATATATTTTTCATATTCTATAAAAAGTTTTTTAATCCCATAAGAGTTTCCCAAATACATCCTTAATCTTTGGGGACACCAATAATGAAAAACCTAAAAAATGATTTTTTATGATTTTTTTCATATGATTAACAAAAAAATAATAAACATATATTGGTATCAATTATTATTTTGTTAATAGAAACATATATATTATTTTTAATTTTATTATAATCTTTTGCTGCTCTAAGATTATTATAAGAAGAATAAATTTCTTATATTAAATATATAATTTATTTATTGAATAAAAATACATAAATACATCATCAATTTTATTTCATAAAAATAAATTCAATGGTCTTGAGGTTATCCATTAGAAGAGGGAATTGAATTTGATCATTCCCAATATCGTGAAAATGAACTCAACGAATGAAGAATGGGGACCTATGATAAGATATATTTCATTCCATCATACTCTTCATTATTACATGTAAATTTATTTCATTTTTCTATTAGGTTTGATAAATATTCATTTTCATATTCATTTTAGACAATTTCATTTCTGTCACATTCCACTTTTATGTCATGATGGAAATCAAACCTTCTATTCTCCATGGTCTCCATCTCTTGAGCTATTAGAAAACACAAACCTTCACTTCATTGAAGATTCTAGAAGATGGTGATGTTATATGTGGTTAATAATGTTTTAGGAAATATTATTACTCATAATCTTGATATATTTAACTCATATCATCATACCATCTGGTCTCTCATAGTCAACGAAATTTCTCTCATGATCAATATTAAAATGATTCATTAATGTTGAAATCAAGGAATAAAAAATAGTGTATGGATCAACAATCATAGTGGAAAACAACATAATAATTAATAGAATTTATAATGCATAAAACTTATATTTAATTATAGAAACCATAATATTAGCCTAGGTAATTGTTTCTCACTATATATTAAATTCCATTATAATGGGTTGTAATTAAAATATGAATTTTCATAGGAATATAACCCAATACCATTAAACCAGGAGCACAGAAGGGCCTATTTTCATGCCCCAACCGATAATTAGGTCTGGACCAATGCTCCCTTTATGTGTTATTACACCTAGGTACATCTATTCCAATACAAAATCCACCAATTATATCCCAAAAGGGATGTACTTCCTAGAAAACCCAAAAAATAAATATTATTACCAAACTATTAGGATGTTCTTATATAAATATCATCAAATACAACCATAGAGTTATGTTCCATAAGTTATTTCTTCCAAAATCTTGTTCCTGAGGTTTATACTAAAGTTCCCCTTGTTTATAACTATAATGACCACGATATTAGTAACCGAAAGCCAATGTCTTACTTTATTACATTGGTATGAGATAAAGGGATTTACATCCAAAAATAATAAATAGTTTAGTAATCGTGGAAAATTAGTAAAATGCATGATTATCATATTAATTTTGAATACAAAAATTAATATATTTTTGAAGAATATAATTATTACATATAGCATATACCTGCATATAATTCTTAGTACACATTTATATTTTCATGGAAAATGAAATAAATAGGGTTGTTATGAAATGATCTATAAGGTTCAAATAGAGTGTAATATATCACGAGTCATTAAAAATAATCAATATGTTAATGTAAATAACTAAACACGTAGCCTTTTAAAATTAGTTGGCGAACATTATCAATATGGGAAGCTAAATTACTGAACACACATTCCATTTAAATATTTTTACTCTCATAATTAATAAAAAAGGTAAATAAAATAATAAAAAATCTTTTTAATAAATATTATGGCTTCAATAGTGGTATATGTAATAATCATTATGTCGTGGTTGACAACTAAAAAATACATGTACTTTAATCAATAATATGTGAATAAAATGAATCCATTGGTAGTGTAATTAGAAATACCCCATGGAAAAAAATAACAGAATTATCAAAGAATTTTTTTTATTATTTGAGATCATGATATCATGCATCATGATAGTTAAATTCTCATGAAATTTAATAAGGATATTTTAAATATATGGGTGTGTATACATAAGAAACCGATTTATCTAAGTCTAGTTAACTGATTCATGTCATGAGACTACCCATTCATCTTGGGGCTATCTATAACCAATCCTCACCATCATCTGTATGTCTAACACATTCATTAAATAAAAATTAGTCAATTTAATTCCTAAAAAATATTCATTATCATCTAATATAAATATTTTGTAAATGATTCTTATTTATATGTTTTTTCCCAGTCAATCAAATAACATTCAATATTAAAAACCATATGTTGAAATGATATAATTTTTATGAAAAAATATGATCCATGATATGTTATATAGATATAACTGGGAAATATAATTTCCAATTATCAAAACAAAGTGATTATTTCATTGGAATGATAATAAATAAAATATAAAAAATCAAATTGAATGTCATTACTTTGGATTGTCAAAATGTTCATAAACTGTCAATATAAAGAATATGGATGTTATCAAGAAATCATATCATAATAAAATTATATTTCAAATAAATATTGGTTCTCATTTTAGAATGTAACTACCATAAGAATATATTTAAAATGATTTAATAGGAAAATATCCTTTTCACATTGAAAATCAATTTTTAAAATTAAAATATTCCATAATTTTAGGGAAAATATTACTTTTTAAAAGAATTTTTAGAAGTTGTATTTGATGCTTCAAATAAATGTTCAGTAATGATGGTAAGAAATTATATATATTCTATATAATTTGAAAAAAAATCCTTTTCATAAAATCTTAAAAGAGTAAAAATATACACATTATGAACGTGACAAAAATATTCATTTCAAAAAATTTATTAAAAGTAAAAAATGGTTAAATATTTATTTTATATATCTTTTGTAATACATTAATATATATTTTTAAAAAAAATTTAGGAATAAATGGATTAGGATGAAGAATTATTTTTTTCCGAATATATTAATTATGTCATCTTTTATTAAAAACATTATAAATCAATTTATGAACCAAATTGGGGAAAATGATACTATTACATGAAAACATTAGAAATAACACTAGTATAAAATATGAAATGGGTTTATTATCCAATAATCAAATAATTTACTTCAATTTAAAATCAATCATAATGAATCCTGATTAAAATGTTATTATGAATTAAAACGATAAAAATATCTTACCATCGAAATGAGAATTAAGCAATGTTTAAATTATTTCAATGAATTCCAATTATAGAACCAAAAAATTGGGAATGAAACATATGTTATTAAATCATAATTACACACATAGTTTAAGAATATAATATTCAATGAAGATGAAATAAAACCAAACTAATGAAAATTGTGTTATGATGTAAAAGTGGAAGTCTATACCCATTATAAAAGAAATTATGTGCATAATATTACAATATGACTCAATAGAGAGATATTAAGATGAAATCCATTACCTTAAGCTTTCATTTGGTTGTATGTGATTTAAAATAATCTATAATGGTTTTAATAATGTTATTTTGTTATCCAAAAACTATATTTATATTTATAATATCATATATGATCCTTTTATTACTTTTCACCACCCATTTGATAATAATATTTCATTATTTTCGTTTTTTATGGTGTTAATTTCATTGTTTTCTCATTCATTAATAATCATGAATTTTATATTTATTTTATATATGATAGATATGAATATAATAAATAATTATATTAATGTTTTAATCCTCATACATACTCATTATATACATTTTTATTATCACGCTTGATGGTTTTACATGGAAAAGGAATAAAAACTCTTCATGGAGATGGTATGAATTATGTATGAATGAGAAATGATATCATTCCATTAAAGAGTGAATGGATAAGGAATTGGGTTATATATTAACATACCATAGTCAATATAATATCATATATATCTAATGTAATCATTAAAATTACACTAATAGCCTTCCATGTAGTCCGTATGTGAAAAACAAATCACATCGCTTCACAACACGATAGTCTTCCATAAGTATAATAATACAAAACATAACATATAAATTAATAATGTTTAAGTGATATTATAATTAAATAAGTATAATTATACAATAAATATACTATGAATTTTTTATATCCAGTATTATATCCATCCCTAACAGTTGGTAACAGAAAATGAATTTTATCGGCTCGTGAGGCGGTGGTTCATCCAAAAGCGATCGATATTATTGTTTACAATTTGGTTGAATAAGAGATAAATATAGGTCATTGAATTAAAATAATAACTCATTTGTTTTTGAAATATAATAATAATTTCATATTTTAATTTTTTAATAATGTTTTAATGAATTATAATAAGAATAAAAATAAAAAAAACATGTTTGAGAACATTACTTCTTCTGTAGACAAATTCTTTAGGTTTGTAATAAAAAACATACAATGACAAATTTAAGGATGAACGAATATATCTACGATGTTTAAATGGACTTATTTAAATAAATTTTATTGGTATTGGAAGAAGAAAAGTTCTTTGAAATTTTTAAGGGGTTGTATTTTATAAGTGGGGGAGAAAAAAACATGATATTTTTAAAAGGAATCAATTTCACCCACATTGATATAATTATAAAAGCTTAAACAACTAATCATTAACAATACATAGAGGTTATGTGGTCTAAATATGGCCATCATATATATTTTAACATGTTTTATGGTTATTTGTAACTCTTATATTTTAGTATTAACCCCCATAACATTAGTTTCTTCTTTAAGAGTGATATTTAATATTCCCTATTTTCAAAATTATGAATAGTAAAACATTAAGTTCACCATATAATATTATATAAATTATAATAAATCAAAATATTTAATCAAATTTTAAAATTAAAAACGAAAAATTTGAATAATCTTATTGAAAATTTCACCCGTCGACGACAAAAAAATCAGGTTTTTGAAAAAGTAAATTATAATAAGTATAGAAGGATTTAATATCAAAATTCAATATGAAATTTGGTTAAGATTCCAAAAAATTAGTTAAATATAAATATAATTTAGATGATATTAAATTAAAATAATAAATTTTATTCTTGAAAATTATTTAATTTAAATGGATGTTTTCAATAAAAATCAATATGTTTACTATTCGTTGAATAAAGAAATATTTTAGAAACATTCCAAAAATTTCAACATAATATAATAATCATAAGATAATATCTAAAATTAAGTTATATTTATCAAATAATTTCTCAAATAGTTTCATAATTTAATTTCTAATTATGTTCTCAAAGACTGAGTAAACCGGCTTATAGAAAAATATAATTCTTTAGTGAACATTTATTTTATTATATATGAATATCATTTTATTTATAATAAATTTCTATCCTAAATATTCAAAATTTAGTATGTAATATTCATACAAACTAATTTAACAGATAATATTTAATTTTATACTATATTATGGTTCATTTATACATGGGTTTTCATGTTCTTCAAGCTATAGATGAAACTTAATTTAGAGAAAAATATTTCTTGTTATAGTTACGATAGGTGTTGCATGTTACATATGATATCATGTGTAGTTTTCTTCTTTTATAATTTTTGGTTGATAGAAAGTATAAGGGGATATTTCATCCATTACTTATGCTAGTATGGAAATGGGAGAACAAAAATATATATTTTCTCACAAGACTTCTTACAAATTTTGAAGTCAATTTTTTTTGGGATATAGCTCGTCACTATATGAATCCATAATTTTTAATTTCAATTGCAGAATATTTCTCACTCAATTGACATTCAACAATAAATATAAAGGGTGTTGTATCTCAAAATTGTGTACCACATTCTATTTTATTATATAATAATATGAAGTTTAACATGAAATTATTTTGAATTCATCAAAAATTACTAAATATAAAATCATTATTTAATAGATATCATCATCCTTATATTGATTTTTAAACTGATCAAACCATTTTAATAATTGATGATATATTTTTATCATTTTTAATAAAATATTAACGAGGTTGTGCTAAATACCTTCACCAAGAGGAGTTCTCAAATTACAGTAACTTTAATTATATATTTCTAATGGAACTATATTATGATCTATATGGGAGGAATAGAATAAATAAAACACATTTTGATAATGTTGGATAAAGAAATATTTTGAGACTACATATTTCATAAATTTTCATTAGTGATGATTTAGACCATTCAGTGGTAGATAAATACTGCACATTGTTAATATAAGAATTAAATTTATAATTATTAGTGTGGTTTGATGTTTGAATTTAAGGATATTGTATTCTTTTAAATATCACATTGGAAGAGGACATTGATATTCAACAATAAGGAAATTTATTAACTTATATAAAATTTCTCTTTCAAAATCCATGAATACATGGGGATAATATCTCATTGTCTTATACTTCCACCAAACCTATCCTATGTCCATGATGTTCTCCATTTTTAAATTTTTAGGATATCTATAACTAATATATAAGTTATACTAAAATAAATGGTTAACTAACTGTAACATTATCTACTATATGAGGAGAAATCATTAGAAATCAATGATTTTATAGATAATTTACTTTGAAATATGAACACCCACTAAGTTAATGTTCTCTATAAAAATATTATATTTGAGAAAGGAACATGAAAAAACTATGACATAATATGAAAAATGTAATTCCATTTTTTTCGTTAGAGAAATGAAATTTTAAGGCTGAAATTATTTTACTCGGAGTAGAATGTAACATCATATTAATTTAGTATGTATTTCACTTAAAAAAATCTCATCTTTCTGATATCTGATTACCCATATAACCCCAAAATAAATTGATTAGAGATTTATTATAGTAGAATATTAAATTACCTGAGGAAATATATTAATATATAGCTATGTTAAATATAATAATAAACTATTTAAATGAAAAAAACAGAAGGAAAATGATTTTTTATAAAATTAAATGGTATTAAAACACTTAAGAAAATACAATGGACTAAAAGAAATTTTTTTATATGAATTATGTATATTCTTTAAAATTATATTAATTAATAAAGATATAAATAAATTTATTAATAATATTAAAGTAGCTATTAAAAAAATAAATTAATAACATCCATGAAATAATTATGTCACTATAAAAAATACTAACATAATTATTCTTGGCCAAACAAAAAATAATTTTTAGAAGATTTATAATTACTATAAAATTTAAGTAAAACATATTTTAAATTATCTAAGTCATGGTAAATATGTTTTTTATATAAATAATAATAGAAATAATTCATTTCATGATTATTAATAAAGACAGAATCTATTAATTTTAAAAAACATATGTTTCAATGATTTATTTATAAATATTTATAATATAATTTTATTTAATAAAAATAAATCATATTAATGAATTATTTTAATGAAATGAAATATATAGATATTTATCAATTAATATTTGGATTATTACTCAGTATGGTCTAACAATTATTTAATATTTAAATATCAAAATAAATATTTTTGAAAAATATTTTTATTGTTGATGTACATATATAATAATATATTTTTTGTACAATTTATAAATATAATAAAATAAAATATATTTCATATTTGGAATCATAATATCCTAGTTGAATATTGTGGTCAATTTCTTCTTTAGGCCCAAACATAATTGGGAAAGGTAAATTTAGTAACCTTTGTTTAAGCTAAAATGAGGTAAAAGAACATTCTGTATGTTCACAGTCATATAATATCAAAATTAATAATCTATAAGGGAAATTTCAATGGATTTTATAACATCCCCTTATCATATCACCAATTTTTTAATAATTGGATCCATATTCATTGAATGTGTTATTCCTTTTATATTAATCAATGAGTATTATCAAAAAATTTATCCCTTCAATCATATAAAAGTATCCCTACTAAACCCACATGAAATTCCCCCATTACATAGATTAACCAATTTAGTAATTCCAAAATTCTATTCCTATCAACCCTATAATACATTTTAGAACCTCTAGTAATATGAATATGTCCTCAATCATTAGTATCTAGTATGATCTCTAAGAAAAATATTCATTTCTTCAATGTAAGTGTTATACACTCATAAGTAACTGTTATTTATCATTTTCAACCCCCCATATTGAATATTATATTAAATTCATATTTTTATAAATTTTATTTTTTTACTATACAATAGAATGTTCTTACTCATTTAATCATTACAAATATGTTCTTATTTTGGTCTATTTTACAAACCACCAGAACATTATAACCATGTTCACACCATGAATGATTATGAAAAAATAATTACTATTAATGTGGTGAAATAAAAAATATTTTTATAATTTCCTATAATTATGGAATTATTATATTCAAAACTATAATCTCTAATTAAATCAATACTTTTATTAATTTAATAATCACCAAAAAAGAATTTTTTAATAGTTTCATGAAAACCAACCCTTAAGTTCCATGAAATTAAATTGGTAAAATATTAATATATTGAAAAAATTTAATAAATATTCATGATCATAATGGTAAGGATTAAACCATGGTCAAATGGGATGTACCAAAACTACAAGACCAAATAATGCATGGATGACAAAACAATTGACATCCAACGATTAATTTTAAATTTATTATAAAAATATGGATAATGAAGATTTATAGCTTAATATTATTAAATAAAATAGAAATTAAAAAGGATTATATACATATTAATATAAAAACATATATTTTTATATATTCTGTTTAAACATGTTCATCAAGAAGATTGTTAGGAGAATGTGTTTTTCTTAATCACAATTTGAAATCATGATTATTTAGTAAAAGTATGTATTATAGGAAATTTATTTTCATTTCAATATTAAAGCAATATAATTTCATATAACATGGGTTTTTTGTTGTAAAATGTATTCATAACAATTAGAATCTCTTTGTCTAATAATCCAGAAACAAGGGTGGCTCTAAGTGGAGAAAGTCTTATCTCATCATCTTAGTCTACAAGCTTTCGCCATACCCATGATATTTATTTTTTCATATAAATGCAACTATATATAATTTTATAATTTATAATGGTAATTTTATATTTTCCTTTACATTGTTTGAAAAATTATTAGTGGAATCCCAATTTAATATTCTCTACACCGGCCATTTTATGTTGCCTATTACTATATTTTGATATGTGTAAAATAAATTGGTGTTTTTAGAATTTTTTAAAAGGTCACATTTCTTATAATCATATTTTGTTTTATTATTTATGATTACATATTATATATTTATTCTTTTCTAGGTTAATGTTTAGTATCTTTTTTTTAATTATATTCTTTTTAAATAAAATTTATTAACAATATAAGGAGAATTTATTTTTATTTCACAACATAATTTTTTAATTCGATTATATTATTATTTAAATCTATATAAATATATATTAATATATCCTATAATTCCATAAGGTCATTCTCAATTGATAGTAGTGAAATTATTTCTCTATTTGACCTATTATCATGTTTTATGAATGTTTGATGAAACCCATTTCATTCACTAATGTTAACTAAGAATAAATGGAATTGTTAATATTTTCTTATTTATATGGAACAAATATTTATTGTTTTTATTTTGTGATATATTGGGGATAAAATTATGTATCCCTATAATGTATTGGTCAAATATTTATATCTCATTATATGACATAAAAGGGAATGGAAACTGAACCCAATGCATAAAAAATTAATAGGAATGGGAAGTGAACTCAATCCACCATGGGATGTTATCCATAATCTCATTAATGTATATGATGTAATCCTTTTCAAATAAAATTTTTTATATTATAATATTTATTTCAAATTATTAGTTCACATATATATAAGTTATGTAACATAATTATCTTATGATTTTATTGATCGTGATTATTGAATCATTTTTTAACACTCATATTATTTTTATCTTTTGTTATTCCAATGAATTATGACATGAATCATTATTTATGATCCATATTTTATTGATTATTAATTTATTATGTTATTATCAATATTGTTCACCCATACTAGGAATCTGAGCTCATTATTATATTATGTTTCCTCTCCCTAGATTGTGAATATCACTATTATTTGTGTTTCATCAAGAAGTGTATGATATGTGATGAATATTTTTATTAGATTTTAAATTATTTAATTTTTTTTTTCTTATTCATATAATCATAATATTTACGAATCCTAGAGGTTCTGGGGGGTGTTTATATTTATGAGCTTTATTGTATATTCATTTAATATTATGGAATTTGTATGCATGAAATAGTTGGTTCACCTTAGAAAAGGATATGAAAAAATTGATAAAACTAATTTTGAAATGTGTAGTCCCTAGATAGAACATATAATATTCGTATATTTATTATAGAAAATTTCCTTTTGATTTCTCTTTTGGTGACCATGTAATTCTCAAAAAATCTCCTTGATTTGGCCACTAACGAATGAGAAAAGATTTAATTTTCATTTTCTTGTTCATTGGAGAATTTAAAATCATGGCGTTAATTGTGAAAAAACGTAAAGATTTAAATTTTTTCATAAATTTTACACTATTAATTTTATCTTTAATTTGTATTAGTAAAAGAGACATATTACATGACCAAATAAGGTTATTTAGATTAAATATATTAAATTGTATGGTGATGGTTAATAAAAAGATAAATATATTTTTTTTATCAACAGGGATGAGGTGTTATTCGGGTGTAGTGTCATTCCATTGAGTCATGTATAGTGCTAGCATGAGGAGTTTAATGATGAATCATGGTAATGGGAAGATATGGTTCAATCTCAATTCGTTTAGTTACTCCTTATGAAAAACATTGATATTTATTGAGAATGATAATATAGATTATGGATAGTTTAAAATGAAACTCTTCATTATTGGTTAGTATTTATTAATATTTAAAACAAGTCAAAATAATGTCTATGATTGTTTAGATGATTAATTAATGTGAAAATGGTTGAAATAAAATATAATTTTGGAGTATATGTTCCCCTTGTTCCTTATGGGGATTTACTAGTTTCATTGATGAATATGAGGATGATCTCAAAATTATTATTTATATATATAGGATCATATGAACCTTAAACCATGATCTCAGTGGCTCACATGGGTCCTGGTGGGGCTGTACATGATACTCGATATGAATCAAATGGTGGGGTATAAGAAAAAAGGGTAAAATTATTTGTCCCATTTTATAGAAATAAGGTTCTAAACTATAAACTTAGTATCTAAATACTAGTTTTAGTTAATGAAATCTCTTAGATTCTCACCTTTATTTCATCCTTCATTAAATTCACTCCAACCTTTGATCTTTTTCAGAACAGTCACCATTGTGCGATAAAAGTCCTCCTTCAATGATTATAATCAAGGACTTCCAATCAATATCAAAATTTCTATAATATCTCAAAGTATTATGATAAATAAATAAATTTAAAATCCCGTGCATTCTTTATTCAGTTATGTAGAATATTATTCTCTATTTATGGAATCTATTTTAGGATTCACTTATTTATTTTGTTGGTGACCCAACCTTTAATCTAATATTATTATATTGGTTAAAATAACATTACAATAGTATAGAGAGTTTCCTAACTAGAAACATGTATTCTTCCAAAAGCTGTTAATCAATGCATTTCATTTTTCTACATAAAATTGATAATTAGTTTTTTTAATTTTTTTAGTATACATATAAATATTTATTAGATTTATTTATGGGTAGTTCTGGATTTGTAACCCATGTTTACATGCTACTATTTGTAGAATTGGATATATTTATCCTTGGTATTTTCGTAACTTATATATGAATGTTCTTTAATATTTTATTGAATATTTAATGAGTTGATATGTATACACATGCTATATATGTATATAAATGATTTTATTTTATCTAATGATATATGGGACCTCTTAACAGAGGGTTTTTGTTTTTATATATATAGATATATGTATTTATAATTTCCCTCTTTTGAGTAGAGGTCTCTCTTAAGTTATTATGGTTATTTATATATAAATATATATTTTTATTTACCTACTATTTATTATATGTAGTCATCCACCATCATCGATTGTGATCAAGGATCAATAAAGGTTGTATCTTTTTAACAATATGGATTTGTGGGAAAATTAAATAAATGGAATTAAAATATAAATTATTATTATTTACACAAATTTATGATACAATATTTCCATAAGGGATGAATGAAGACATATTATGGGGTGTGTTATTCTCATTCCATATTTATATATAGTTGGGATGTAAATAGACATGGTTATCCATGATCTTTCTAAAGAAAAAAACTTATTCAAGAGGATTTATAGATATATGATCTTATAGTCTTGTATATTTTCAAGTTAGAGATGGTTTTATAATAAAAATATTGACCTTGTATATTTATATTTTTATTTTTAATATCCTTACATTATATAAATTACACAATTATCAAGTGATGGTTTCAATTTATTTGGAACCATGGTATTAACATGAAGTTAATATTTTAGTTTGAAGAATAATTTATATTCTCAAATATATAATTTATTTTTAATAATAAAATAGAGGTAAAGCTGAAACCCTCTGATATTAAATTTTTATATCTACAATTCCAATACTCTGAGTGGTTCATTAAATTTTTATAATTAAAACAATAATATCACTTATAAATTTGAGAAGAGTCTATATAGAATTCCATTATACAAAATATTTTCCCCTCATTGTTAATTCCTTCTTCCAGTGATCTTGATGTTTTGATCATTTTTTGTGGGAATTAAATTAACAATATCATTGTATATTATTATTCACTAAATATTATATTGATACTATTATGAAAATTCCCAAAAAACCAAATATATTTTCTTTAAAGATATTCATGAATAATAAACTATTAACCTCATGTAGACATTTTACAGATTTTTTAAAATTTCTATGATTAAATTCATGTTATATTTGACATTAATAATTTTCCTAATTATTTAATGCTTATAAAGAAATTCTATATCAATAAAATAAAGCCCAGGACAAGTATAAAATGTTTCCAACTAATTAGTTATTTCAATTAATAGAAAAAATCATACAAACTTTTCAAGTTATTGTCAAATTTTCTGATGAAATTTTTATTATTCAATGATATAACTCAAATGTTAAATCTATATACTTCACATTTTTATATTTCATATATATATTTTGGTTCTTTGAAACCTATGAGTGGAGACGGGTATTTGATGATTAGATTCCCAATTTTACTTTAAGGAATAATGACTGAAATTTGTTTCAGTCTATAACATTATCTTCTTTGATGTTTTTACATCCATAATACACCTGTAGATGCATATTTCTATTTTTAACCAAGGATTACTGTGATATCCTTCTTCATTATTTATAAATAATATGTAAATGTTTATTTTGTAATTCCATCCATTATATTTAGTGAGCATCTTATCATGTTCAAAATTTTCAAATCTATGAGGTAACCTCTAATTTGTTAACCACATTTCCCTATGAAAATTTCTAAAAATCATCTTCATATAGAGATAAGAAACGATCCAAAATGATATTTTATGTCATTGGGAGTGTAATTTGATATATATTCCCCCATGTAAACAATTATATAAATATTTCAGTTAAAAGTAATCTTCCCATTCAAAACCTCAATGTGATAAATGTGAAAAAAAATCTCATAATTCACATATAAAATATAATATTTATAACTATAAATTTAAAAATAAATACTAAAATTAATAGAAAATATTTTTAATCATTTCTTATAAGATTGAGCTAACTATTCCATAGATAAATTCACTAATTGATCTAAAATATCTTATTGACCATTTTAGGTATACATTCCTCTTAAATATTAATGAATGTCTTTTAATACCATATATATCACATAATGACACATAGGAATCCAAGTTCATTTAAGAATTAATGGAAAATAAAAAGTCCATAGGTTAAGCCCTTTGAGGAATTTCAATTATTAATCATAGCCATTATATACATCATATATATATATATATATAACTTATAAACCTTTTAAAGAACTATTAAAAAGAAAAATACCAATAATATTTGATATTATAAAAATATAACTACCAATATTTTCAATGATTCTATCATCTAAAATTTTTCTATATTGAATAAGTTAAGATAATTCATGTAGTCCCTAAAATAATTTGTATGTATATTTTTACATGTTAACAAAGAGAAATAACCTATATTTGAATGAAAAATAATATGGTGTTTGGTTATGATGATTATTGAAGATCAAAATTTAATAATGAATTAAAAATATCACTACACTATTTCAAATGAACATAAATTTTAAAATATTAGTTGGAAAATCACGTTATTACTTTTTTATTGATACAATAGAGATTTATAAAGAAAAAATCAACACAGTGGATAAAAAATATTCACATTCTTATTTTGAATAAATCTATATAGTGAAAAATATTTTCTCCTCTACAGTTATACTATGAAATTTTAAATGATATTGATGAAAATATATTTTCAGTTCATAGAGAGTTAACTATATGGTTTCAAGGAAGATTATTTTTATTTTTTTTTTATTTTTTTATTCATGGTTTTCGCTCTGGGGTTATATAATAAGATGTTCAGTGTTACTTTATGCGGAATTTTGAACGGTATAATTTCATGTGTACTAGTGACTTAGTTTTTGTCATAAAACCACTCTATAAGGTATTAAACATGATCATACTCAAATTTATGTGACTGAATTACTTCATAATCATACAGTAGATCAGGTAATCTGATCATTTATATTATTAATACAGTTTCTATTATAAGATTATCTTTAATTTTTAAAAGGTCTCACTATCACTTACATGATTTTTATAGATATATATGTCTAACAATTTTTTTCACTCATTTGAAATATATTTTATTAAACTAAAAAATTGAAAAAATTTCCCCAAAATTGGTCTTTTCTGTTAAAAATATATTTTTAAAGAGCGATATAATTTCATTAATTTTTCGAATAAAAAATAAGTTTCCAATTTTTTTATATGTTTTTTAAAAGTATTATATAAGAGTCAATATCATGACACCACCACATGAAGATAAATCAAGGCTCTATTTTTTCAATAATGAAATTCATACCCAACTATTTAGGTTCTACTGTTATTGTCTTCAAATAATAATCAACTTTTAATTCATTACTAATATAATTTACTCAAAACTAATGAAAACAAGATAGAAACTAATGATTTTTGTGGTTGAGATAGATATTGTGCAAACCCTAGAAAAAAATTTCATGGTTAATCATTTCAGTGGAATTAATAATTAAACTCATTCTAGGCTTATTGAACCTGTATAATCTATGAAAAATTATAAAACATATACCCAAACATACCACATGATTTCTGTATTTATAAATTTTGGGTGACTAATATTTAAACGTATATTCGAAATAAAAATTATTAAATATTGAAAATTGAATACTATTATTTTTTCTATAATACACTCCAATTAATACTAGTGATTTCCTGGTAATTAGGATAAGTGTTAATAGAGAAAACTAAGCATTTATTATCTAATTTTTTCATTAATTTCTCAATTTTGGTGAATTTTTACCACGAAGTATCTTTCATGGTCTTTCAGAGTATTGTTTCTATAAGATATCCATATAAAAGAAATCATATAATTTTGTTTGATCATTTCCAACATTCCAAAAATTTGGCATAATATCAAAAATAATTGATAAACCCTAATAACCCATAATTAATTATATATATATTAAGTTTGGAGTAAAAATTTTGTTGGACCATTCCCTCCTTACAATGATATCACAAATATTATTTTATTTTTTGAATATTTTTTAATGTTGGTAGAGTCCTAGCATAATAGTATGTATGATGTACATATTATGAGTTTATTTATAAAAATAAATATATTTCACCATTTTTTAACATCAGAAGCCATTTTATTTAATTTAAGAACACATATATTGAATCATGAAATTATATTTATTTTAAAATAACAAGGGGTTGTGTAAAATACGTATATTGATTGTCTCCCCCAAGCCAAGGGCCTCGCAAAAAAGAAAAAATAAACGTTAAAATAATAATTCTGAGGGATATTATTCCCATAAGGATAAGTGAAAAAACGTGGATAAAAACTCTTGGTATATTTAATAGTTTATAAGGATCCAATTTAGATGTATCCATATTGGCCAGTTTTAGAAAATATATCAATTTAAGATATAAACATCAATAATAACTTTTTCATTTATAAGGTGTACTTCAGATGGGGAAAAATAATTAGAGGGATAAATATTTGATTTTGTTTGTTGGTAGGAGCAACAACAAGACTATGATATGAATTCAATTAGTTATATGGAATTATAAAAGTTTATCAATCATTAATTGTCACATGAAAAATTAAAACATGTATTTTTCTAAGAGATTCTATTTTATTCTTTTTATAACTTTTTCTTTAAATTATTAAATATTTATGGGAGGATCCTTTTATTGTAACCCATGTATTCTATTTTATCCATGTGAATGATCAATACCCATATAAATAAATTTAATTAATAGTAAAGGGGTAGTGAATATATATTCAATGAGAAAGGATACATAACTTTTAGTTAAGTTAAAATTAATTAAAATTGAACTCCTAGATAAAATGATTGTCCTTGGTTTGGAAAATAAAATACACCATATCCATGATGGGAAGTGACTCATTATCATTAGGTTTTTAACATTTATTTACCTCTTCCACTCACTTATTTCATATATTTTATAAATTATATTATATTTTTTAAAATTTACAATTTCTCATTCATGTGGGGATATTTTATAAAAACAAAAAATGAACATAATTATGGATCACAATTTTTGGATTTTTTAAAAACCATTTTAAGTAGATTAATGTGGATATGTGTTTACCTCAAATATTTTAAATATTATAAAAAATATCTTTCAAATAATGTTTTTTATCCACAATAAACAAAAAAAAATTTGAGCATGAATTCATCTTTTTACACTATGAATTAAATAATATTTATGATTTCATTTCTTGAATATTTATGTATATATATTCTTCTAGTGTGATTTTTCACTACAGATTGTGAATCTAGTGTTCATGGATCTCATATATTGAATTTATTTGTTTAGTAAAACTAAATAGTAAATGTGTTATACACAACCACATGAGAATAAATTTATCCAAATATTATCATCTATCATATACATAAAACATCCTTTTAACAACTCCTCTGACACTATGAAGACCAAATATTTTGAATACATGAAATAATCGGATTTTATGTTCTCACCATAAATTAAACAAGTCATAATTTAAATGAATTATTAAATATAATATTATAAATATAAGTTTTATTGAGTGATTTAATTCGGTAATCCATATTGATACTTCTTATTTAAGAATATGTTACTATGAATGTTAATTATTCATGAATAATTTGATTCAATTTATTTAAATAACACCATATTTTTCTCTATTAATATTTATTCTACCATTCCTTAAGCCACAAAATTACACTATAAAAAGAAATATTAATTTTCGTTCAGTTTACTAAGGGAATGAAAAAATTACAGCACAAAAACAATCAGAAGTTATCATTATTAGTTTATTAGTGAATTAATTTTACTTAAAATAATTAATCCTTTTGACCATAATTATTTTTCCATTAAAACATTTACAATTATTGTCATTGATCACACAAAATGAAAAAAATGGATGAAAAAACAAGTAATTATGATGTATTTAAATATAATATGGAAAGGTTAATAAATCATGGACGCATAATTTTTTGAAAATAAATCCATAATGTTTTACTATGAAATTTTTTTTATTAACTTATTTTTTCCATTAAATAGATGGAAATAAATAAAAATATGAGTATTGATAATTACAAATAATTTATTGTTTTAATTGTCATGACCCGTCCCTCGGGGCCCACATCCTGACTCCCCCAATCCCACCTTCCATAGGCCAGGGGATGGCGACTAGCACCAAAGGCGTAATTCCCTAAAACTGGGAAGGCGTTGCCTTTACAAATAGTAAACACACACAACCAGAGTACAAGAAGAAGAAACCACTAAGTAAAAGATGTACACCACGTGTACCAAAAGTAAAGGGTCAAGAAAACAAGCACAACTGTAATGAAAAAATAAAACTGAAAGCAAGTACAACTAAAAAGGAACAAATAGCTGAAATGTGAAAGCAGCTCCTGGATCGTCCTTCGGGTTTATGACCTGATGTGTAGGTATAGATGGCCTCCTAAGCACTCCACGTCCACCAGACTCCACCGTGTACTGATATGCCGTAAGGTCCTCCTCTGGGTACCGTCCAGTCCTAGAACTCTTAGCCTCCGTCATCACTATATGTCATCTTCATCCAACACAATGAGGTGCGGGCATAGCCCGTGCAGGGGTGAGTATAACGATACTTAGTAGGGACCCCAAGACCTTCAAAGTCTCACAAAATCCAAAATTTATAACCAACAAAGTATTGATTCAAAAGATAACCCATATTTAGGTATATGACCATACATATACAGTAGTTATCAAATAACCCATCTCAATCATGAGGAAAACACAAAGGTCATTGACTCAACTCAAACCAGGATTTTCATTATCAAAACCACGGAAACTGGAGAACTCATCCTCAATCGAGTACAGTGGCCCTGTAGTGACTCTATGGTGCAACTCACTAACCTTAGACTGCTGAGGTACTCTTCTTGTAGAGTATTATGGGTCTACTGCCAAACCGGACGCTCCATCTACTATGGGTCTGCCGCCAAACCAGGTGCTCCCCCTAACAGCCGTCAGAGGTACTCCTACGGTCGAGTATCGCAGGTCTGCTGCCAAAACGGGCACTCCGTCCACCGTGGGTTTACCGCCAAACCAGTTGCTCCATCCAATGGGCTAGTTGAATCACTCCGAGTCAAATCGGTCTAGCAGTCATCAGGTCTACAGTTACTTGGTCTCCGCACTCTATTAGCTCGTGTCTGAGAGGATCTGCTCCACGAGCTACTGGTCGATACTCCAAGTGTCACCAAGTCTTCGGTGGAAGTATCTCAAAGGACCTCCATGTCATCGGGGTCTCAACACAATTGACGGCACGTCAATCGGACGCCCGGTCTGTGTGTTATTAGCATTTTATACTTGGGGGATTATTTAGATTCTCATACGAACCAACATGACCAGGACACAACTATAACCAAACCTCTAGTGGGGTATACTCAAAGGGATGGCTATGCTCCTAGAATACCGGCGCCGCTGACAGTTTGTCAAACAGATGTCTGGTTCCAAAGTTATAGCCCAAGAAGTTAAAGGGGTCAGTAATGGGCCCGGGTATGGTCCATCCTGGTCGGACCTACTCGGCCCCACCTCATCTGGGCCCACCCATTTTAGGAGGACCCGGTAAAACTCACTGGGTCTGACCCAGCCCTTTGGGTGGGTCAGGCCGCTAAATTTTGACCTCGTCCGCTGGGCCCAACCCTGCGGACCGTGAGGGTGGTTCAGCCCGATATTTGCCACATAGGTTGCTCGGGAACTCAGCCAGGAAGACCAGGACGGTTCAACCAGCAACACTGTGGGGGCGCCACGGGTTGGTTTAGCAGGCCAGTGGTTGTAAGGCTAGCGGGCAGGTCGCGCGGGGCTCGGGTGGGCGGGCCGGACTCTGGGCATGCCGCAGTTGCACTGGGCAGGCCGTGGCAGGAGTCGAGCATTCGGGTAGCACACCGACTGGGAGTGTGAGTCACCCGGAGAGCGCTGACAGGGGCACAAAGAACTGGGCGGCACACCGGCAAGTGGCATGGGGCGTCGAGAGTGAGCTGGCAGGGGAACAGGGAGCCGAGTTGTGTGCCGAGAGGGCGCCTGATTGGGGTGGGGCGTCAGGAGTACGCTGGTAGGTGAGCAGGGCGTCGGCAGGCGGGCGGGGCGCTGGGAGCCCGCCGGCAGGAGAGCAGTGTGTCGGGTGCACACCGGAAGGGGCGCAGGGGTTCGGGTAGCGCACCAGGGGCCGTGGGGGCGGCGCAGGCCACAGAGGTCACGGGTAGCATGGCCTTCGTTTACCGCCTTCGTCGCAGTCGCTTCTTCACCATGACGTATGGTGCCACATGAAAATAGAATGAAGGAGGATGTCTGGTCATGTTAGGTTGGCCCGCATCCTCCACGTTTATGGGAGAAATCAAATGGCTCAACGAGATAATCATATGATTAAAACATGCCCGAAACAAACCCTTTCTATCTAATGAAGTTAAATTAAAAGTATAACAACTTCATGAAATAAAAATCTCTACCTTTGATTCGCCAGTAGACGTTCGTTGATGTCTCCGAAAGATGGTCATCATTTCGAGGTTGACGATCACATCCCACGTCAAAGAAGCCCGAGGGAGTAGGTCGGAGGAGAAGAGTGTCGCCGACGTTCTTCGTGTTCTTCGTATTATTCAATGGAAGTCTTCTCACAGGTTCCTCTCAAATGATCTAACCAAAGAGAATTATTCCAATGGAATAATAAGAGTTGCTTATTGTTTTAATGCTTGCATGAAATTCAAATTAGTAATTAAAACCCGGCTCCACCAATTTCATTCTTGTGTGGTGGCACATTAATTGGTGAGGAAGTCAAGAGGCTCTCCCTTATTAATGAGGGAGAGTTGGATGGTTTTATCCTCTTCCATTAATAGGGGCAGGGTGGTCCTCACCCCTACTATTTAATGGAGAGGTTATGCTTGGGTGGTCCCCACCATAATAATCCCCCACAGCGAGGTTATGCTCGGGTGGTCCCCACCACTATAACCTCTCATGGGAGGTTATGGTGTGGTGGCCCCCACATCCAACCACCACTTGGTGGTTTTAACCTCCACCAAATAGAAATAATTTTACACTTTATTATATTCAACATAAAAAAAAAGAACCTCCCAAAACCATCTTCCACTCACGTATGAATGCAACTGCGTTGATGGTCTTATTAAGCAATCATCAGTGCAGTGAGTTCAACGGTGACCTCAGAATTTGATTTTGGGCACTGATTCATATGTTATAAAAACCTGTATGTAAGTTTACTAAACGTACCCGAAAAAACCCTCAGAAATTTATTTCAGGCACACCGGCCCTCAGAATCAGTCGCCATCAGAAACCTCACACTCGTAAAATACCCAATAATTTACGAAAAAAAATATCATGAAATTTTTGGGTATTTACATTAACTCCACCTTCGGGCTTTACATCCCTGTAAGCCACAACATGCACTAGGGGAACAAAAGGGGGTACTGAGAATGCACTTGAACCTCTTGCTCCCATGTTCTCTCCTGGAAGTTCTCGTGCTGCCAACGAATGCGCACCAGAGGAATCGACCATCCATGCAGGACCCACTCCTGTCGATCCTCTATCTCCACTGGAACCTCCATTACTGTCTCCATGTCATAAATTTCAATCTCCCCGTGGTCGATGATTTGTGACGGGTCATGCATGTATCTTCTCACCTGAGATATGTGGAGGACGTCGTGCACCTGATGCCACTCCTGGATGATCTTCACCTTCTCAGTGGTAGCCCATACCATCTCCGGTCCCACTAGTAATGAATCCCTTGGGACTATCTAGCACAATGGGGATCTTCAGGGTCATCCATAGAAGTCCTCAAAAGGTTCCATCCTTATGGTGAGGTGATAGTTGTTGTTGTAGGAAAATTCGACCTAGGGCAGGTGGTCCTCCCAGTTGTGACCAAAGTCGAGGAAACATGCACAGACCATGTCCTCGAGGGTCGGGATGGTCCTCTTGGTCTGACCATCAGTGTGGGGATTGAAGGCAGTGCTTAAGAGAACCAATGTCATGAAATCTTCCTCCAAACCCTTCCACATCCAGGACGTAATGTGTGCATCACGGTTAGAGACAATAGAATATGGTACTCCATAAAAACGCACTATCTCTTGCACATAGAGGCTTCCCAATCTCACTACAGATCCATGCTCTCTAATCGTTAGGAAGTGGGCCGACATGGTGAGTCGGTTGACGACCACCCAAATCAAGTCATGAATCCTGGATGTATGTGGAAGACCAGTCACGATGTCCATGGATATCCCATCCCACTTCTACTCTGGGACCTCTAGGGTATGAACCAATCCTTCTGGTACCTGGTGCTCTGCCATTAATTTCTGACAAGTGAGGCTTTGTGAGACAAACTCTAATAATTCCGTAGTCATACCTGTCCACCAATGCTATCGTTGAAGGTCCTGGTACTTCTTCGTCACATCTGGATGTACCTCTAGAGGGGATGTGTGGAACATCCTTAACACCTCCTCCTGAAGTGAAACTAGTACCATGGTAAGTCCCTTAAAGAGGATTACATTCTCTCTACCTTCATAAAAACTATCAGGTGCTTACCATGTGGATATCTGAGCACGTCGCATCTCGCAGTCAGTGTCCCAAAGCTACACCACTCCAAATCGGTGAAAAAGTGGGGGAGTGATTGTAAGAAAATGTAGATAGGCTCCTCCATCCCTATCCACAAAGGATATCTGAAACGTGGCCAACTAGTTCGTTGCCTCACCTAGTAGCTGAATTCCTGATCTTCTGCTGAGCACATCTAGTGCTACGTTCCCCATCCTAGGAGTATAAACTATCTCGTAGTCATAGACCTAGAGGAACTCAATCCATCGCCACTGTCTTAGGTTCAGGTCCTTCTTAGAGAATATATACCTGAGACTCTTGTGATCAGATTACACCGTAAAACATTCACCCATAAAGATAGTGTCACCACATCTTCAAGGCAAATACCACTATTGGTAACTCCAGGTCATGGGCAGAGTAGTTTTCCTCATGCTGTTTTAGCTTTCGAGAACCATAAGTGATCACTAGTCGCTCCTCCATCAGGACACACCTGCGTTCGGCCCCTGATTCATCATAGTTGACTATTTACCCAATGCCTTCCTTTGGAAGCCAAAAGATGGAGGCACTAGTCAACCTATACCTCAGCTCTTCAAAGCACTGCTGGCATCTCTCCAACCACAAGAAGGGTTTCCCCTTCTTAGTCAAGGCTGAAAGTGGAGCGGAATCTCTGGAAAAGTCTGGAATGAATCTTCAGTATTAGCCATCCAAACCCAGTATTCTCAGTATCTCTATCACACTCCTGGGTGGCTCCCAAGCAAGTAACGCCTCAATCATTACTGGATCCACTACAACTCCAGCCTCCGAGATGATGTGTCCCAAGAAGTGATCCTCTCAAATCCAAAATTGGAACTTCGAGAGCATTCCCAAAAGGTGGTGCTCTCAGAGTGTGTCCTGTACTACCGGCAAATGGTAGGCATGCTCCTCCTCCATAGTTGAGTAGATCAGTATGGCGTCAATTAAGAATATGACAAAGCAATCGAGGTTTGGATGGAATATCCTATTCATGAGACTCAAGAAGATTTCCGGAGCGTTGGTTATCCTGAAGGACATAACCACGAACTCATAGTGGTCGTAACAACACCTGAAGTCCATATTCTGCACATCCTCATCTCGAACTCTAAGATGGTGATAGCCTAATATATGGTCTATATTCGAGTTCCATCATGCTCCCTTGAGCTGATCAAAGAGGTCGTTAATCCTCAGGCATGGGTACTTGTTCTTCACAGTCACCTAGATCAGGCGATGGTAGTTGACACAGAGCCTCAAGCTCCAATCTGCCTTCTTGGAAAACAGTATTAGGGCTGCCTAGGGAGAATCACTGGGCCGGATGAATCCCTTTCCCTACAAGTCATCTACATGTACCCTCAGCTCCCGAAGATTAGCGGGAGCCATCCAATATGCTGGAGAAGATATCGGTGCTATCCCGGTGTACAAGTCAATGTAGAAGTCCACATCCATGTGAGGAGGTAGTCCTAGAACATTGTCAGGGAAAACATCCACGTACTGGTCCACCACTACATGATAAGTTGGACTATCCACATCAACTTCTCTGAGGGTATGGAAATCAAACTGGTGAGTGATTGGTTGTACCCTCCTCTGAGTAAGTCTGTCCTATGCTGCAAAGGATCACTTCTCACTAGGGATGGTGAACCCGGTCCCATCCGTGCGGACACACCGCACATTTTTCCTAATACAGTCAATCTTAGCATGGACTATAGATAACCATTCCATACCTATGATGACGTCGTAAGGCCTCAACGCCGCTATGAGGAATTCTCAGCCGAAGCTCTTGCCTCCAAGAGTAATCTCACACAGTAGGCACCAGTGAATAATCGTCAAGTCTGCTTCCAAAGGAGTCTCTATCCTTAAGGATCGATCTAATGGCTTTGTCAGAATCTCCAAGCTCGGATCGAGGGCAATGTCTTTGAAAGGGTGAATAGAACCTGTGTCTATAAGAACTATAGCTTTGGTGGAATAGACAGAGATTGTACCTCAAATCATATCCAGATCTCTATGATTGTAGTCCTCAGCTGCCTGAAGATGTGCTCTGCCCTGTCCACCCACTCCCTATGGTCGGGGTGGACCTCCTGGGGTGGTGGTGGCATCACCTCGTAACGTCATCCACCGCCACTGCATGGACAGTTCTTCTACTAAGTCTGCCTCCGCCATGCGGACCACCTCAATAGAACCTGTGCCTCCTCCTTTTTGGTCCCTCAACTGACTGCTGATCGTCTGTACGGCGGGTCGGATCGTCAGGGGAAATGTGACCATGCCCAGTGTAGGAGTAACATTGTCCGCTCCTGGTATGCTTGGATCTGCCTCCACTCTGGATGCCCCGTACAATCGATCCTATGTCGTTCAGTTGAACACCTGTAGGTCGAGGCCTTTTTTACCTATGTGTCATCTATCTAATGCCAGTTGCCAAAGACTCCACTCCATGTCAACAAGTGGTGGGTCTCGCTACTGGAGACTGCTTAGTAAGGAAACTCTCTACTAGGAGGGATCTCTCTAACACCCCCATCTGTGTCAGGATGCAGTGAGAGATAACTGAAGCTCTTATATGTCACTTGAGTCCCTACTCAATTGTTCGGGCCCTGATGAACGGGTCTTTTACCATATCAATGGAGTTGGGCGAGAGGTCAGTGAACCTCACTGAGTACTATGCCACTGTCATGTAACCCTACTGTAGATGCAGTAGCTCCTATATCCTTACCGCTCAAAGGGTGGATGGTACAAACTCCGCTCGGAACAGGCTCTTTAAGTTTGCCCATATATGTGACGTCTCATCATTCATCTGGAGCATTAGGCTCCACCATCTACCTACTTCTTCCTGAAGGAGGCTGGCAACAATGATCACCACAATGTTTGCTGGCATCCCTACTAGCCTGAAGACACTCACCATAGCCTCCAGCAAATCCTCAGCCACCTGTTATTCCGCCTCTCCCTAGAACCTGGGTGGCCTCTGGTGATGGAAATTGTGCAACGCGCTCAAGCAGCATGCATCATCTACTGCTGGGGCCAGTGGAATCGGTTTCCCAACAGGAAGTAGTACTGCAGGTGCCTCCACTGGTGCCTCAACTGGAAGAGGTCCTTGTACTAAGGCCTCGTCGCTCGGTGGGCTGTCAGAACGTATAACTCTCAGGGCTCTAGCGGGTCCTCCATGGGGAGGAATCCTGAAAGAAACAAAAGCGACACGGTCAAAATTCTATACCCAGTGAGATGACCTGGTTTGAGCTGACTTTAAGAAATCCCTTAAAAACACATATGCAATCAGTTTTCTTGTGCACTTAGTCAGAAATCAGATATCAGGGTCCTGGATTATGGATAGGTCATCCGCCCGCACCGACACTGGACTCCCTGAACTGAAAACCACACATTGTACCCGTAACACTGTTACTTCACAGAATAGATATATTAGAGTCCTATGTTCTATGGTAGAACCAACGTCCTCTGATACCAATTTTTCATGACCCATCCCCTGGGGTCCACTTGGTGACTACCCCAAACCCGCCTTCCATGGTCCAGGGGCTAGGGACTAGCACCAAAGGCGTAATTCCCTAAAATTGGGAAGGCATTGCCTTTAGAAAATCGTAAACACACAAAACGAGAGTACAAGCGGAAGCAAACACTAAGTAAAATCTATATAACAATTTTACTGAATGTAAATGGGGCCAGAATACAAGACCAACTGAAAAGTACAAATACAACTGAAAGTAAGTACAACTAAAAAGGGAAAAATAACTGAAAGGTGAAAGCAGCTCATGTATCATATTCTGGGGTTCTTTCCTAAAGGGTATGTACAAATGTCCTCCTCCACACTCCACGTCCATCAGACTCCACCATGTACTGATACGTCATAAGGTCCTCCTCCGGGTAACATCCAGTCCTGGCACTCTCGGCCTCCGTCAGTGTTGTCCATCGTCTGCATCCAACAAAACGATATGCGGGGATAACCTGTGCATGAGTGATTATAACGATACTCAGTAGGGACCTGAGACCCTCAAGGTGTCACAAAATCCAACTAGGAAAAACCAAAATGTATAATTTTAGAGGATAACCATTACTTAGGTATATCCCCTTACATATATCTATGTTATCAAGTAACCCATATAAATCATGAGGAAAACACAAAGGTCATTGACCAAGAACAAACCATGATTTCAATTATCAAAACTACAACTGCTAGATCACTCCTCCTCTGTCAAGAATAGTGGCCCTATCGCAGCTCTGTGGTGTGACTCACTAACCTTAAACTGCTAAGGTACTCCTCATGTCGAGTACCGCGGGTCTGCTGCCAAACCGGGTGCTCCGTCCACTGTGGGTCTTCCGCCAATTCAGGTGCTCTCCCTTATAGTTGTCAGAGTTACTCCTCCTTTCAAGTACAGCAGGTCTTTTTCTAAACAATGCGCTCCATCCGATTCCGATCTGCTTCCAAACCGAGTGCTCAGTCCACTGGGCTAGTCGAATCACTCGGGGTCAAATTGGTCAAGCAGTCATAAGTTCTACAGCTACTAGGTCTCCATACTCTGTCTGCTCATCTCTAGGAGGATCTACACCACAAGCTACTCGTAGATAATCCAAGTGTCACGAAGTCTCAGGTGAAAGTATCTCAAAGGACCACCACGTCATCGGGGTCTCAACGGAACAGACAACGCGTCAATTAGACACCCTGTCTGTGAGTTATTAGAATTTTAGTCCCAGGGGCCCAGTTGGATTCGTGTAGGAACCAACCTGACCATGACACATCTATACCAAAAACTCTAGTGGGGTATACTCAAAGGGATGGCGAAGCTCCAAGAATACTGGCGCCACTGACAGTTCGTCAAACGGACGTCCAATGCCAAAGTTATGGTCCAAGAAGATTAAGGGGTTAGTAATGGGCCCAAGTCTGGTCCGTCCCGGTCGGACCGACTCGACCCAACCCATTATGGGCCGACCCAGTCTAGGTAACCCCTGTCTGACTCACTAGGTCTGACCTAGCCCATTGGGTGGGTCACCCCTCTATGTTTTCACCCGGTCCGCTGGGCCCAGCCCACCGGACCGCGAGGGCGGTTCGGCCCGATAGTCGCCACGTAGGCGGCTCGGTAAATCGGCCCGGAAGACCATGTAGGTTCGACCAGTGACACCACAAGGGTTCCATAGGTTAGTTCAAAAGGTTGTGGTTGCACTGGGCAGGCCGCAGTATGAGTCGGACAGGCGGGAAACATGCCGGTTGGGGGAATGGGGCACCCGGAACGCACCTGCATGGCCATGAGGCACCGGGTTGCACACCGCCAGGGGGCGCGTGGCATCGGGAGCGCGCGGGCAGAGGCACGGGGTGCCAGTCTGTGTGCCGGTAGGGGGCAAGGGGCGCTGGGAGGGCACCGAAAGAGGGAGTGTGGCACCGGGTGTGAGCCGGCAGGTGCACGAGGCACCTGAAGCGTGGGGCGTCGGGAGCGCACCGGTAGGGGCGTGGGGCACCAAGTGCATTTCGAAAGGGGCGTAAGGCACCGGGTGCACGCCGAAAGGGGCTCGGGTCTACAGGTAGCACACTGGGGCACCTCCGGGGCGGTGTAAGTCACATAGGCCGCTGGTATCGCGACCTTTGTTTGTCGCCTTCGTAACAATTGCTTCTTCTGTAAACAATCGGGAATTTCAAGGAAAATTTTTTCTTTAATAATTTGGAATTTTACGAGTCTGTGGGTTTTGAAGGTACCTTGTTTTGAAGCCCAGTGTGCCTAGAATCAATTTCCAAAATTTAGATCGGGTATGTTCAGTGAACGAACGAGTGGGTTTTTATATCTTTTGAACCGGTTCTCGGAATTGGAATCTGAGGGCACTGATGAACTGAAAACACTGGTAATTTCATAAGAGTACCTTTACCGAGGTTGCATTTTCATGAGAGGAGAAGTAAAAATTTGTGGATTAAATGAGAATTGAATAAAATTGTGGGACAATTTTATTTTTATATCTAAAGTGGTAAGGATATTTGTTAGGTGGGGCCCACACGAGCACAACCTTTCTCATTCCCATAACTCTCTTATAACTCTCATAAACATCACCATTAAAATTGATAACTCCCCTATATTAACGGGGACTCTTCCTCTCCCTCTCTCAGTTTATTAAAACTTGCCAACCTATCACATAATTAATTAAACAATTCTTGATTTAATTAATTAAGTGAAATGGATTTTGAATTTTGAAATGCATGGCATGTTAAATTAAAATTATTGGTGGCCTTATTTTAATGGTTTTGGCTTGTTGTACAGGGGAAATGTTTTGGAGAGAACACTGGTGAAGAAGAGGAGGATTTCCCCATTATGGGAGAACACCAACTCTCTGACAAAGAACATTAACATGGCAACCTCAAATCATCATCCTCTTCTTCCTCCATGAAAAGGGAGGTGACACCGATGTGAGGACTCGCTAGTGATGGTGTGTCTTCTATTCTTATTTCCGCGACAAAAGAAGAGATGTCACATTCATGGGTGCACACCGACGACGACTGTAACGACACCGTCATCCACAACACTTGTCAACCACGGACCTTATTCGAGTTAGGGTGAATTGACTCAATTTTATTGAAAATAAAATTGATTATTGTGCTTTGTGAACCTTGATCACTCATGGCTATGTGATACCGCCAAACGCGGAGGGCGCGGGCCGAACGAACACGGCCCGACGACCCTCTTCTGGAGCATTATTCTTTTGGATTGGCAACTGAAGGAATAGGAAGCACATCGCCGTCGCGCCATGCCGGGAACATGGAAAAGGAAGCCGGTGCCATCATGCCGGTAGTGCAGGAGAAACTGCGGCCCACATCGCAGCCCTTTTCGGTGGAAGAACCGGCCAGCCCGATGGCCGGTCGGGCGGAGCTGGACTGCGGCGCCTGGTGGGCGCCGTGCTGGAAAATCGGCGGCCCACCTGTGTGGACCGCATGCGCCAGAAGGCCATCCAGCCTAGCCAGCCGGTTTGGGGAAGGGAAGTGCCGCTTGGCGCCACCGGTGCATAGAGATGGGGGGTCATGCCCCCCAAACCGCTTGACCTATGAGCCGAGCCGCCCGGCCAGCCGGCCCGCCCGCCGGGCCGCGCCCCTTCAAGCAAGGCTGCACCCTTTGGCCCGAGCTACATTTTACTTCGGACCGGTACGACACCCTTTCCGGGTTGGACCCGTCAAACTGGGTTAACCAAACCCGTCGTCCCACTAGGCTAAACGGGTCGGGCCTGTTATTCACTTAATCATGAATAACTAAAAAGATGTGTGTTCGATCGACGCGTCGTCTGTGGAACTAGTACCATTTCAACGATATAGTTCTTTTGCAATACTCTATGTGAGTTTTGAATGACTATTGATATTAGCCGGGTTAGAAACAAGCGTATTTCTAACCGGGCCCCTAGAATGGAAAAACCATTATCTCTCAGACCGGGCATCCGATTGACCTGTCGTCTGTCACGTTATGTTTCTATAGATTAGACTGAACTTTGGGATACATAAAATATGGACTTTGAGACAGTTTATGTATCAACCCTCTTGGCTCGTGGAGTGGACCCTCCCAAAATCGTGCGTGTTGTGTGCGGGAACCCTAGAGATGGCTACGACTGTGGCAACGATGACGACTGTACTTGGATCCTACGTGGGTTCGGCAGCGAGGATGACTGTTCTTGGATCCTTTGTGGGTTTGGCAGCAATGATGACTGTACTTGGATTCTATGTGGGTTCAGCAGTGATGGTTATTGTACTTGGATCATACATGGGTTCGACAGTGATGACTTTTGTACTTGGATCCTATGTGGGTTCGGTAGAGGAGACGATTCAGAGGCTACATCTAATCATCACCTCCCCAATTCGTGAGTAGTATACATGTGTGAGATGAGTCTTGACTTTCTATCAATATCTTTGGTGTGATTGACTTCTTTCCTGTGTGGAATGGTTGTTCTTGGGCTTGGAAGATGGAGTCATACCGAGATTGATGACTTAGGAATATGTATGGGAATATATCTATGTAGAGTTGGTTGATACTTCATGTTTGTATCTTTCCTTTGTGGATTCTCCTTTGGGGATTCTAGGAGACCTCCAAATGTCTCGGGGTCCCTAATAAGTATCTCATACTCACCCCTAAATGGGAATCTCCTGCACTATGTTGTGTTGGTGGCAGACGACAAACAGAACTGATCATGGTCAAGGCTTGTGGAGTTGGACGGTATCCGGAGGTGGACCACCTAGAGGGACGTACACAGAACGGATGGATATACCCGAGGTACCGCCGAGACTATCTGTGCCCATCCTTCTGGTGGGATTCCCGGAAGATGACCCGATGGTTTCTATTTTACTTTTCTCAGTTGTACTGTACTTTTAGTTGGGTTTTTATACTAGCCCATTTACTTTCCAGCACTTACTTTTGTACTCAGTTTACTATGTGTTTACTCCAGCTTGTGTACTCTGTTGTGTTCGTTTACATATATAAAGTCAATGCCTTCCCTTTTATGGGGAATTATTGTTGAGCATAGTATTGTTTTCAACAATACATAATAATGTTATTTAAAGGGGGAGATTATTGAAAATAATACTATGTCTCTTTATGATAATTTTGATTCTCACAAATAACGTTAATTATTTTCTAATGATTTTATTTATTAAGCATTTTTAGAGGAATTTATCATTTTATTTTACTCCTGAAATTATAGGAATTTATTGTTTATGTATTCATATTTAGGGTGTTCTGGAAACACTGTTCATGTGCTACTTATTCGGGATCTACATTAGTGTGTCCTGGAATCATTGTTCATACCCTACGTGGATAAACGTAGCATAAGGATGAAAAGCGTGTATACTTTTTGAGATAATAAAAATATATGGTTAATCAACCATACATAATCTGCAAGTAATGGTAGAATAACCTTACATTTGGGTTATCAACAAAGTATAGAAGGAGAAACATATGTAAGTACTAAACGTTACGTTTGTTTCTCAAGAGTATGGTTCATCAACCTTACTTTTGTAAACAACCATACATTCTTTGAATGGATCTTTTATCTTTCGTCTGAGAGTTGAAGAAAAATTATGGATGATCAACCCTACGTTTATGATCAACCTTATGTTTGAATAAAGTAACATGAACCCTACGTTTATGTTCAACCTTACGTTGTCAACCCAGCATTTGGAGGCCACGTCATCAACCTTACGTAGGTCGTCAGAATGTTTGAAAGATGATATTTTTATGCAACGGCCAGCAAGCTGATTGTTAGGCGGATTTCATGACGGATTTAAAGTCGATTTTAAAATACAACTTTGACCTATTCAATGTTGTTTTATCAATGGATTAAAGATCGAATTAAAAGGATATTTTTATGCCGAGTCTTCAAGAAAGTTACGACTACTCTGTAAATTCAAATTTTTGAATATCGCAAATCAAAAAGGGAATTTTATGGATGTAGATGTGCAGGAGATATGCTTAGATTTATTATATAAGTTTTCTCTGAAAGAGTAGGCACATGAGTGTGGCGATTAATCTATTCTTCAAAAAGGTGGAAAAAGAGACTGCTTAAAGTACTCAGTTTTGCTGATTCAAAAGGAGTGTCAATGCTCTTTTTATTTAAGACGAAGGAACTCAATAGAAGATTCACTTGTTCTACATCAAATATCTACTGTGGATATAATACTGCTGAAGTTTTTAATTATATCTCTATATCTACTTCAACCGGATCGACTCATAACTGCTTCGACTTGAAAATCTATATTTCTAGAGATAACGATCCATCTTCTCTCAATTGCATTCTGTTGCAATTGTGAAGATCAACTGGAAATGTTTTTTCTAAAATTCTTTTTTTCTTGAGTAACCAGCTTCTCGTACTAAGCTGAGTAGGTTCGTGTTTGAACCAGAAGGATTTGTTAGCTTGAAAATTGTTAAGGTTTCAACTACCTATTTTTTAGTTGTTGGAAGGTTTGTGGAAAAGAGGACCAGATAGTGAAAATCACCAAGATCGTGGTGTTGAATGTTGGTGGATTGGACTAGGGGTATTATATTCCCCAAACCACTATACATCTACGTGTCCCTTATTTTACTTATTCCACTTCATGATCAAATATCAAAAAGCATAGAGGGGAGAACTCGTTCAATCGAAGAGTTAACGAAAAATCTTAAAGACACAATTCACCACCCTCTTGTGTATAATCTTTATATTCAAGATCTAACAATTTGTATCAGAGGTGGAGCTTCTGATAGAGACTTATAAATCTAGAAGAATTTAATGACCATACAATAGAGAATCATGAATGATACAAGAGAAGAGATGTCAATGGTTAGAGCCCAATATTTTAATGGAGATAACTATGGCTACTAGAAATCGCACATGATAATATATCGGAAGAACCTTGGATATAATATTTATTCAAAGATTCTTACTCCTTATGAAATCCCTGAAAAGACTGATACATGGAGTGCTACTACAGAGGTAATGTATGATATGAATTCGAAGGCTATGAATGCAATCATCTACGATCTAGGACCAGTTGAATTTAATAGAGTATCTCAGTGCCCGATAACATATGTGATGTGGAAAACAATAGTTGTGGTGTATGAAGGAACAAACAATGTGAGACAAATGAGATATGAAACAAAAAATTTGAAATTTAATACTTTCAGAATGTTTGAAGGTGAAATAATTACCCAAATGAATGGGAGATTGAAGGAAATTGTCAATAATATAACATCTCCAGGAGAACCTATTAAGTTGGCTAATGAAGCATTAAAAGTAATAATGGTACTTCCTACTCAATAGAATGGTATCTCTACTGCAATCAGAAAATCAACACCTGTCAAAAGTCTATCCATGAGAGTGTTGATTGGTACACTGATGATGTACGAAGCTGAAATGCAAGATGAGGAAAATGAACATGAAGTCTACATCAAAAAGGAAGATGCTTCCTTGAAGGTAACTTCACAAAAAATAATAAAAAGATGAAGAACAGAGAAGTCAATGCTAAATCAGAGAGCTCTGACTCATCAAACTCAGATGAAGAACTGGCTCAACTAGCCATAAAATTTAGAAAATACTACAACAAGAAAAAAGACTTCAATAAATCCTTTAAGAGAGATGTTTAGGAAGTTAGATGCTATGAATGTAAGAAAATCGAGCATATTCGACCAAATTGTCCACAATTGAATGATGCAAAGAAGAAGAAATTCTACAAATGAAATGACTATGAGCAGAAAGACAAGAAATCTATGAAAGCCACTTGTAGTGTATCTGAAGACTCTAGTAGCTCTCATGAATCAATCTCAGAGAAAGAAGAAGTCAATATAAAAGAAAACATGTTTTTCATGGTTGAAACCGATGAGGTACACTCATATTACTCCTCTGACTCCAATAATGAATCAAATTCTGAATCAAGCTACAGAAATAAAAAACATTCATCCTACTACAATATGCATGAAGAAAGATATGACTCACTATTTAAGACAGATAAGCCACTAAAGAACATACATAAAGCTGTTTCAGATGAAAGAGATACAATGCTGAAACAACAGAAGGAATTAACGGATAAATACAATTCTATTAACACTAACTATATTAATTTTGAATCATGAATAAAAACATTGCACGGTGAAGTAGAATCTAACAAACAGGCTGCATTGGTTTTTACAAAAGGAGAGTATTCATTAAATGAAATTCTTGGAAAACAATCATTAAAAAGGAGAGATTTGGAATTGGTAGTAAAGGATAAAAACCAAAGCTATATAAAAATTAATTTTTTCCAACCTCTAAAAGGGTTAATTGTAATTATTGTGGGAAAAAGGGACATATAGCTAAAAACTATTTCATGAGACAACCTCCAATTTGTGGTATTTAATCATCCTATATTCTAATGGACTTATATGATTCAGCTGATATTAAAAGAAGAAAGCAAATCTGGATATCCAGATCATTGCTAGCTAACACCCCTGGACCCAACAGAATATGTGTACCAAAGCAATTTGTTTGAATGTCTTTGTAGGTAGCAGGACACCAGAGTAGAAAAGATATATGGTACATGGAAAATGGCTTCTCAAAACATATTAGTGGAAACTCATTGAATTTTTCTTCACCCACTAAAAAGGAAGGAGGCCTTGTCACATTTTGTGACAATGCCAAAGGAAAAATCATTAGCCTTGGAACTGTTGGAGATCCAAAAACAGTCTCAATCAACAATGTACTTTATGTACATGGATTAAAACACAACCTGATAAGTATATCTCAACATCGTGATGATTGATATACTTTTGATTTTACTAACAATTTTTGTACTATTTCAAAAGATATACTATTTAAATTAAAGGCACAAAGAACTGATAATGTCTATACTTTGGATTTAAATTCCTTGTGTAAACATTAAGTAAACTGATTGACTGTTAAAGTAAGTGAATCTTGGATCTGGAATAGGAGACTTGGACATTGCAATGTATATTTTATACATAAAATATCTATGAAACATCTAGTTTCTAATTTTCTAAGTCTCAAATTTTAAAGTGACAGATTATGTGATGCATGACAACATGGCAAGAAACAAAAATCAACATTCAAATCTGTTAATAATATTTCTACAACTAAACCTCTAGAACATAACCATATGGATTTGTTGGGACCTTCCAGAGTAGCAAGCTTAGCTGGTAAATTATATGTTTATGTATAGTTGATGATTATTCTAGATTTACTTGGATTTTGTTTTTAAATTTAAAAATGAAACTTTTACTTTATTTTACTGTCTTCACAAATATGTTCAAAATGAAAAATGTTTAAATATAATCTCATTGAGAAGTGATCATTGTGGAGATTTTGAGAATCAGAAATTTAATTCCTTTTTCACAAACATGGGTATTAAACATACCTTCTCTTCACCAAGAACACCTCAATAGAATGGGATTGTAGAAATAAGAAATAGAACAATTCAATAAATGGTCGGAACTATGTTAAATGAATATATCCTACCTATATATTTTTGGTAAGAAGTTGTAAATACTGCTTGCAATATAATTAATAGAGTTTTAATTAGACCTATTTTGAAAAAGTCACCGTAAGAACAATGGAATAACAGAAAATCTAAAGTAAATTAGTTTAATGTTTTTGGATGCAAAGTCTACATCTTGAACACCAAATATAATCTTGGTAAGTTCGATCATAAATCTGTGAAGGTATTTTTTAGGATATTCTGCAACTTATAAATATTATAGAGTCTATAATAAAAAGTCAAAGATTGTTGAAGAATCAGTTCATGTGAAATTTGATGAATATGATCCCTTTGAGAAAAGGACCGATCAAATGGATGAACCTGACTATAATGATAACATGAGACTTGAGAACATAAATAATGATTTTGAAAATGATATAAAAGAAATTCAATCCAGTTTAGAGGAACATGATACTAAAAAACCTTTAAATGTATTGCCTAGATAGTCTAGAACCCTAAAGAATAACCCTTTAGAAAATGTCATAGGTGACTTAGATATTGTTATTCTAACTAGAGGAACCATAAGAAACCTAGTGGAATTCTATGCCTTCCTATCCCAAAAAGAACCCAATACTATAGAAGAATCTATAGATGATGAAAGCTGGGTAATAGAAATACAAGATGAATTAAACTAGCTTAAAAGAAATGATGTTTGGGAATTAGTGGAAAGACTTAAGAATTATCCATTAATAAGAACCAAATGGGTCTTTAGAAATAAATAGGATGACCAATGCACAATTACTAGAAATAAAGCAAGATTAGTAGCTAAAGGATATAATCAAGAAGAAGGAATAGATTATGATGAGACTTTTACACCTATATCTAGGATATAAGCCATTATAATCCTTTTAACCTATACATCTTATATGAATTTTAAATTACTTCATATGGATGTTAAATCTGCATTTTTAAATGGTTATTTAATGGAGGAAGTTTATGTTGAGAAACCTCCTGGTATTGAAAACTCTTAAAAATCTGATTCAGTTTTTAAACTTACTAAAGCTTTTTATGGCCTTAAGCAAGCACCTAGAGCTTGGTATGAAAGATTATTTTCTTTTTGTTTGAAACATGACTATACTATTTTATTGGAAGATCCAACACTCTTTAAGAAAACTGGGAAAATAATGTTTTATTGGTTCAAATTTATGTTGATGATGTAATTTTTGGATCAACTAATAAAACTCTTTGTCATGAATTTTCACAATTAATTAAAGAAGTATTTGAAATGAGTATGATGGGGGAATTAAATTTATTTTTGGGTCTTCAAATATCTAAAAAAGATTATGGAAATGTTTTAAATCAAAGAAAATACATTGCTGATTTACTTTAAAAATTGGACTTGAAAACAGCAAGCCATTTAGAACTCCAATGTGTACTAATATAAAACATTATTTGGATGAAACTGGGAAATCAGTTGAAAACAAGTTATATAGAGGTATGATTAGTATTTTGTTATATATTACTACTAGCAGGATAGATATAATGTATTCAGTATGTCTTTGTTCTAGAATTAATTCAAATCCCAAAGAATCTCATTTATCAACTGGCAAATGAATTTTTACATATTTAATAGGAGAAATTTTTCAATCTCTATATTATCCAAAAAATTATGATTTTAATTTAATTTCCTATTCAGATGCTGACTTTGGAAGTTGTAGATTAGATAGAAAAATCACATCAGGAACATTTCACTTTTTAGGAAAGTCATTAGTTTCATGGTCTATTAAGAAACAACATTTAGTTTCCCTGTCAACAACCGCGGAAGAATATGTTTCTGTAGAGACCCGAAGCTTGATGTACATGGACATTACATTACATTTGCGGAATAATTAGTACATAACAAAAATACACACACAAGGATCGTAATATTTTAGTGTCTTTGGAAACCCGGAATAAAATCGTCTAATCGTGGTGAAATATCTTCAACATCTCACATAAAGATCTTCCTCTTTTTTTTACCTAAAACCTTTCTTTATATCCTGGGGAAAAGAAAACATAAAAGGGTGAGCTCAAATGCTCAGTAAGGGTAAACAAAATAAATATCAATCACATCATATTCATAAGAACATAACTTTTGGAAATCTTAACCTGCAAAAGAGAGCATAATTTCATAACATCGGATAAATCATAGTAGTGAAATGAAATCCCAATAATCATAACAAAAAACATGAAACTTTGTGGCATACACACATAATCATAGAAAATCATTTCTTGTTAGTCAAGACTCATTGCCAAGACGATCTTAGTGGACAAAGTCCCTTTCTGAATCGAGTAACCCTCGTTTCAGTCCTGTTTCACTGAACCGGTATAACCTACCATTCCAGCCATGTCTATCTCATGAGATATAAAATCTGTACCCAATGCATTGGAGGGAGATATAGGTCCCACCCATCTTATAATGAATCCTTTCTTATGTGTGCCACATAATCATAAACCATACATCATAACGTAACCCATGTAATAAAAATGGGATTCTTAAACAACATGACATCATAAAACAATTCATATAAGATAAAGGAATTCATAAAAATATTTCCATCACAACATAATCAAATCCATGTAATAATAGGGATAAAAACAGAACCCTTTTATTATCTTAGATGGAAAATAATTTTGATAAAGTACTTGAACTCCATTCTTGAGGAAAATATCCTTTCTACTTCAAAAACATTTTTCCTTTCATAACATGTCATACGACTTTAAAATAAAAGAAGTTGATTAAAAATAAACATGAAAACTTTTAAAGGAAGATTCTTTTAAATAATGTTTTAAAAATCCATTCATGCCGTATAAGTTAAAAAAAACATTCTTCGTACTTTTGTCGGAAAAGTCAAAAAGTACCTCGTACGAAAAACGACAAAAGATTTCTTTCGTATCATTTACTAAAAACTCACTGAAGGGTAAAATTGGATATAAACTATTGTAGAAGGATGGAAATAATATTACATATTGAGGGAACATGGATGTGGATGATAAAATACACACCGGTAATTACCAAACTAAAAACAATCTCGGATAAAAGTGAGATTGTGATATTTTCCCTTACCTTAGGTCTGATTTGCTTCGTATGTGTCCAAACCTCCTGTATAATGATTTAAATAATGTCATTGACTTATTACAGAATCATATTCATTGTTATGATATCATATATGGTTCACTTATGACATTATATTACCCGTTCTTTTGTAAATTCCATGTTAAAGAAGCGTTTTGGGTAAAATCGTTTCATTTATCGTAGGTGTTTTGACTTGTTGTTCTTGACATCATTATTACTTATATCATGATTTATTTACTTCCAGAATATAAAACATGATTTATATATCATATATATTCAGTATATATATTTATAATAGATAGATAAATAAAATGAAAAACACCGTTCATGGAGACGGTAGTCCGTACGTACGCATGAACGCTGTTTTCCTTTCCTTATTGTCTTGAAATGGAAGTAAGTAGATGACATACATATATATATATATATAAATAAATCCAGTAGCTTTATAATGTAATATATTTCATTATTATTTCTTATATATATTTTATAATCATTCTTAAATGGTTAACATGGAGAATGAATCTCATCGCGTCGTGGAGACGGTAGTCCGTACGTACGCACGAGCGATGATATCATTTCTATAAATATTGAATTGAATTGGAGTGGATTATAAAATATATCAGAATCAATATGATGTTGTAATAACTATGTATAGTTATTATTTACACCATTATACCCATCCATGTAAGGTGGTGGTGGAAAATAGATTACACCACGGCGTGGAGACGGTATTCCGTACGTACGCACGCGCGGTGATTTCTTTTTCCGTAGGATGGATAGATGGTGAAATAGGGTTGTTTCATACTTATAATAACATATCAGTATATGAGTGATACTGATGTTATTACTTCATAATGAAACAACCTAAGAAGAAGAAGTGGAAGAAGAAATAAAGATGAAAGAATTGGTAACAGTAATTACCTCTTCTTTGAAGCACCTCTTTGAGACCTCCTCTTAGGGCACTAAAATTGGTCTTTGAGGAAGACCAGAACCTCTAGGATGTTTCTAGGGAAGTGGAGAAGAGGTTTTGGCAGGGGTTGGACGAGCTTGAGTGCTCAAATTGGTGTGAGGAGGAGGGGGAGGAGGTGCCCTTTTATAAGGGAGGAGAGGGACACCTTAGGAATATCTCAAAATATTATTTTATATTAAAGTCAAAATCGGTTTATAATGGTTCCAAAGGGTCTTATTTTGAAGCTAAAGTGGGGAAGGGTCGAAATCCTATCAAGCAATAGGATTTAGACAAGTTTAGGGTATTATTTTAACCTTATCAATTAGATTTAACTCTAAGTTAAATAATTTAACTTTTACCATGTCTTTTTGTTTTCTTTCACTATATGGTTAATACACTTACTATAACATGCCAAACGAACCCCAAATTGTTTATTATTAATATATATATACTTATATAAGTCATTTGGCCGATCCTTATATTTGTAGAAATAAAATAACAATTAATAATATAATATGTGATTTAAAAACTATTTTGTGTCAATTTTGACACTATTTGATATATGATTTTTGTGAAAGTCATAACAGAATTATATGTTCGAACCAAGTAGATTAAATCAACACTAATATATCATAGTAACCTAGAAAATTAGTGGAATTCATAAAAAGTCTTAAATTACATTTATTTTGGTATTTATATTATCAATTATGTCAATATTTCATTAATAAGATAATTACTGCGTCATATTTGTGTCATAAATAAATTATAATATTTGATGTCTAAAAATTACAAATAAAATACCATCATGTAGGAAATCTTTTTAGATTTCTAATTAATATTTACAATCGAATTTATCTTATGTATAACCCCATATTAAAAATGATTTACTTAATAAACTTTGATTTTAACTATTTTAACCCTTCTTTAAATAAATTAATAATAAATGTCCTAATCTAATCCAAGTGGGCATAAATTGTCATTTTTTATTCCTAAGTTTGTTTTTGGTCGAATTACACTTATCCAATAGAATTAGGACATGTTTTAGGGTAATAGTAATATCATATTTACCCTTAGTTACCCTATTTACTATTAACCACGGTAAAAAAAATAAAAAGTTACTATTCACCAAAAAATTATTTTGATCTCATTGAACTACATTTTAGTCCTTGATATTAACCGTGTCTCTCGGATTTTCGAAATTCCATTCACAGAAGCGGTAAAATTAAGTTTTATGCAAAATTCAGTTTTTAACCTACCACTTAGTGGTTTCACTATTCATCAAAAATTGAATGTTTTCAGAAAATACCAAAATTTCACCCTAGGCTAATTTCGATATTCTGAGTCCAAAAATGAAGTCCATTTTGAAAAATAAAATTTATAAAATTTCAAAAAGTGGTTATTACTATTCATAACGGCTAGTTTTAATAGCATATTGTTGTTTAGTGAAACTCGGTATTGCGTACGATGCAAGCTATCGAGGAAGGTCGCGATTGCGTGTAAAGCAAGCCAAGCAAGTGTTGTGTAGAAAAAGATTCCTTTGATGATTTATATAACATAAAAGTCTCGGGTGTTACATTCTACCCACCTTAAAATGAATTTCGCCCTCGAAATTCGTCGGGGTTATAAATGGTTTACTATTCGAAAGTTTCTTTAATAGAAACCCACATCGTAAAAAGGAATACCAAAACTTGGCTTTAAAAACTAAAGTATGAAATGTAACGATTACCCAAATAAACTAATCACTGGGTTTCCACATAGGTGAAAATATGGATATGGAAGAGAAATCTAACCATCATGTTCTGATGGAGAGTGGTAGAGAACATGGCTATGGAAAATCCAACAATCACAAATCCATAAATTTGTGACGATCTAAGGTACCATCCGATTCATCGGGTATAAGATCACTAGGACAACATTTTTGGTTTTCAAGATCATTTCCCTAAAGTCGATGAATTAAAAGAAATACTTACATGATTTTGGTAAAATCTCAATGTTGTTTGTGCCTTGAACAATTTCCACTTCATATCTTAAATAAATGAAGTTGAATTTGTTATTCGTGAAGTGTTAGCAGATCACGTGATAGAATGACGGGTCATTCCATCTGTCTCAAACAAAAGGTTAGAAAAAATTATATACATAAGTCGATCTATAGTGAGATTAATCATATATGGTTCCTAAAATGGACTTATACTTCATATATCATACTTCTTAATATAGTAAAACTAGTTTCTACTAAACAGGGACTTCCTGTAGGCCAGTGGTAAGCGATAAAGGCCAGTCGCACTTCAGTTGTGGGTTCGATTCCCACAGCCTTGTCCGACGCGATGGGCTGTCGCTCGTCCTGCAGGTTGTCCTTTTTCTAAAACTATATTACAATAACATCCCATCAATAATATCGGGAAAACTTCTATCCTTAAACAATACTAACTTATGTCCAACATAATCCATTCCAATCTTTAGGATTATCCATAATACTGCAGTCCACTCTCATAACATAGTGAAAACGATTACCAGAGATTTAACACCATCGTCGATCCCTATAAGATATGTCTTGTTGGTCACATTCTGAACATTCAAAGTCCTTAATCATGTATTCTCTTGAATACCTTAGTGAAAACATGAATGCAGTTTAAAGTTAACACTTTCCACATACCAAAATCCTCAAAATTCTATATACTCAAACCATGATATCACTTAGTCCTTATATCAATCATGAGCTCATGAATACTGTTAAACATTTCATTTTCTTGATTTCCCTTCATTATGCGCATATCATCTTATTTCCAAAAATATCTCAATCACTTTGAATACCACATTAAACCAATACATAAATATTCCAATACTCCATGATACAACATTATTTTTGGAATCCCATTACATAAACACTTAATCATTCCACCACATCGTTATCATATTCAACATCGCCAATAGTGATCGCATGTGACTTCCCTTTGTCCTTTGCCTTCAGTGGTTGCTCATGTTGATCATCACTAACCCTTGGATTAGGGCAATTATTAGCATAATGCCCCATTTCCTTGCACTTGAAGCATTGAAGTGTTGGTGGTGCGTTCTCTGCAGTGTTTGCTTTATTCACATCATTAGAAACCCTTTTTCCATTACTTCGACACTCAGCTGCTCGATGACCTTCTTTTCCACACTTAAAACATTTTCTAGTCCCTTTAAGACAATCTCCACCATGCTTCTTTCCACACTTTGTGCATAAGGAAACATTCATCTTCTTTTCACCATTATTATGAGATTTCTCCTTGAACTCCATCTTTCGTTTCTTGTCAAAACCATGAGATGGATATGTAACACCATCTTCCATTTCTACCTTGATTGCACAACGCACAATTTCTTCATAGCTACTGAAGTCTCTTATAGCTAATGCCCTTCGAAGACTTGGTTTTAAGCCACTGAAAAATCGATCAACTTTACTTTCAGGTTGGATGATAATGCCAGATGCATACCTTGCAAGTCTTGTAAAATTCGCTTCGTATATACCAACAGATTCATCATCCTTCTGCTTCAGCTCAATAAACTCCTTTTCCATCTTTGTTCGAAGAATACGAGGGAAGTACTTACTGAAAAACAAGTTCTTGAACTCGTCCCATTCCATGGACTCAATTTCATCTCTTGGCCTCGTATTCTTGATAAGATTCCACTATTGATCAGCTTCACCTTCCAAACGATATACTGCCAAGATGACTTTATCATGTTCAGAACATTGAAGAACTGAAAATATCTTTTCAGTGGTACTGATCCATTGTTCAGCAACAAGTGGATCGGAATTCCCACTGAAAGAAGGTGGACGTTGCCTCATGAAGGACTCAATAGAATATTGTTCCCTTCTCTGCTCATTTGGAAGTCCAGAATGATTCATATCTTGTGTAAGTATAACAATAAGATTTTGCACTCCATCTCCCATAACATTTGTTTGTTCAGGAGGAAAATCATTGCATTGTCCATTGCATTGATCAACACGGTTCCTTCGGGTTCCATCCATCGTCTAAAACCCAAAAAGAATAGTGTGAGAGGCAAAAATCATGCTAGGGAAAACAACAAAATAAAGGGGGAGTACCTTCAATATCCAACATCTTAGGTTTAATTCTATGATCGTTAGCGTAATTCTAGTACTATAACCTATACGTATACTTATCCCTAGGGACATCCCTAGACATACCTTAGAAATATCTCTAGGGATCTCACTAACGTTTTCACATCCTAGTTTCCAAAGGTTGACTAAACCTTTCCTCTGATACCAACTGTAGAGACCCGAAGCTTGACGTACATGGACATTACATTACATTTGCGGAATACATAGTACATAACAAAAATACACACACAAGGATCGTAATAGTTTAGTGTCTTTGGAAACTCGGAATAAAATCTTCTAATCGTGGTGAAATATCTTCAACATCTCACATAAAGATCTTCTTCTTTTTTTACCTAAAACCTTTCTCTATATCCTGGGGAAAAGAAAACATAAAAGGGTTAGCTCAAATGCTCAGTAAGGGTAAACAAAATAAATATCAATCACATCATATTCATAAGAACATAACTTTTGGAAATCTTAACCTGCAAAAGAGAGCATAATTTCATAACATGGGATAAATCATAGTAGTGAAATGAAATCCCAATAATCATAACATAAAACATGAAACTTTGTGGCATACACACATAATCATAGAAAATCATTTCTTGTTAGTCAAGACTCATTTCCAAGACTATCTTAGTAGACAAAGTCCCTTTCTGAATCGAGTAACCCTCGTTTCAGTCCTATTTCACTGAACCGGTATAACCTACCGTTCCAGCCCTGTCTATCTCATGAGATATAAAATCTTTACCCAATGCATTGGAGGGAGATATAGGTCCCACCCATCTTATAATGAATCCTTTCTTATGTGTGCCACATAATCATAAACCATACATCATAACGTAACCCATGTAATAAAAATGGGATTCTTAAACAACATGACATCATAAAACAATTCATATAAGATAAAGGAATTCATAAAAATATTTCCATCACAACATAATAAAATCAATGTAATAATAGGGATAAAAACAGAACCCTTTTATTATCTTAGATGGAAAATAATTTTGATAAAGTACTTGAACTCCATTCTTGAGGAAAATATCCTTTCTACTTCAAAAACTTTTTTCCTTTCATAACATGTCATACGACTTTAAAATAAAAGAATTTGATTAAAAATAAACTTGAAAAATTGAAAAAAAAGCTTCTTGGAAATAATGTTTTAAAAATCCATTCATGCCGTATAAGTTAAAAAAAAACATTCTTCGTACTTTTGTCGGAAAAGTCAAAAAGTACCTCGTACGAAAAACGACAAAAGATTCATTTCGTATCTTTTACTAAAAACTCACCGAAGGGTAAAATTGGATATAAACTATTGTAGAAGTATGGAAATAATATTACATATTGAGGGAACATGGATGTGGATGATAAAATACACACCGGTAATTACCAAAGTAAAAACAATCTCAGATAAAAGTGAGATTGTGATATTTTCCCTTACATTAGGCCCGATTTGCTTCGTACGTGTCCAAACCTCCTGTATAATGATTTAAATAATGTCATTGACTTATTACAGAATCATATTCATTGTTATGATATCATATATGGTTCACTTATGACATTATATTACCCGTTCTTTTGTAAATTCCATTTTAAAGAAGCGTTTTGGGTAAAATCGTTTCATTTATCGTAGGTGTTTTGACTTGTAGTTCTTGACATCATTATTACTTATATCATGATTTATTTACTTCCAGAATATAAAACATGATTTATATATCATATATATTCAGTATATATATATTTATAATAGATAGATAAATAAAATGAAAAACACCGTTCATGGAGACGGTAGTCCGTACGTACGCATGAACGCTGTTTTCCATTCCTTATTGTCTTGAAATGGAAGTAAGTAGATGACATACATATATATATATATACATAATCCAGTAGCTTTATAATGTCATATATTTCATTATTATTTCTTATATATACTTTATAATCATTCTTAAATGGTTAACATGGAGAATGAATCTCATCGCGTCGTGGAGACGGTAGTCTGTACGTACGCACGAGTGATGATATCATTTCTATAAATATTGAATTGAATTGGAGTGGATTATAAAATATATCAGAATCAATATGATGTTGTAATAACTATGTATAGTTATTCTTTACACCATTATACCCATCCATGTAAGGTGGTGGTGGAATATAGATTACACCACGGCGTGGAGACGGTATTCCGTACGTACGCACGCGCGGTGATTTCTTTTTCCGTAAGATGGATAGATGGTGAAATAGGGTTGTTTCATACTTATAATAACATATCAGTATATGAGTGATACTGATGTTATTACTTCATAATGAAACAACCTAAGAAGAAGAAGTAGAAGAAGAAATAAAGATGAAAGAATTGGTAACAGTAATTACCTCTTCTTTGAAGCACCTCTTTGAGACCTCCTCTTAGGGAACTACAATTGGTCTTTGAGGAAGACCAGAACCTCTAGGATGTTTCTAGGGAAGTGTAGAAGAGATTTTGGCAGGGGTTGGCCGAGCTTGAGTGCTCAAATTGGTGTGAGGAGGAGGGGGAGGAGGTGCCCTTTTATAAGGGAGGAGAGGGGCACCTTAGGAATATCTCAAAATATTATTTTATATTAAAGTAAAAATCGGTTTATAATGGTTTCAAAGGGTCTTATTTCGAAGCTAAAGTGTGGAAGGGTCTAAATCCTATCAACCAATAGGATTTAGACAAGTTTAGGGTATTATTTTAACCTTATCAATTAGATTTAACTCTAAGTTAAATAATTTAACTTTTACCATGTCTTTTTGTTTTCTTTCACTATATGGTTAATACACATACTATAACATGACAAACGAACCCCAAATTGTTTATTATTAATATATATATACTTATCTAAGTCATTTGGCCGATCCTTAGATTTTTAGGAATAAAATAACAATTAATAATATAATATTTGATTTAAAAACTATTTTGTGTCAATTTTGACACTATTTGATATATGATTTTTGTGAAAGTCATAACCGAATTATATGTTCGCACCAAGTTGATTAAATCAACACTAATATATCATAGTAACCTAGAAAATTAGTGGAATTCATAAAAAGTCTTAAATTACATTTATTTTGGTATTTATATTATCAATTATGTCAATATTTCATTAATAAGATAATTACTGCATCATCTTTGTGTCATAAATAAATTATATTATTTGATGTCTAAAAATTACAAATAAAATACCATCATGTAGGAAATCTTTTTAGCTTTCTAATGAATATTTACAATCGAATTTAGCTTATGTATAACCCCATATTAAAAATTATTTACTTATTAAACTTTGATTTTAACTATTTTAACCCTTCTTTAAATAAATTAATAATAAATGTCCTAATCTAATCCAAGTGGGCCTAAATTGTCATTTGTTATTCCTAAGTTTGTTTTCGGTCGAATTACACTTATCCAATAGAATTAGTACATGTGTTAGTGTAATAGTAATATCATATTTACCCTTAGTTACCCTATTTACTATTAACCACGGTAAAAAAAATAAAAAGTTACTATTCACCAAGAAATTATTTTCATCTCATTGAACCACATTTTATTCCTTGATATTAACCGTGTCTCTCGGATTTTCGAAATTCCATTCACAGAAGCGGTAAAATTAAGTTTTATGCAAAATTCAGTTTTTAACCTACCACTTAGTGGTTTCACTATTCATCAAAAATTGAAAGTTTTCAGAAAAATACCAAAATTTCACCCTAGGCTAATTTCGATATTCTGAGTCCAAAAATGAAGTCCATTTTGAAAAATAAAATTTATAAAATTTCAAAAAGTGGTTATTACTATTCATAACGGCTAGTTTTAATAGCATATTGTTGTTTAGTGAAACTCGGTATTGCGTACGACGCAAGCTATCGAGGAAGGTCGCGATTGCGTGTAAAGCAAGCCAAGAAAGTGTTGTGTAGAAAAAGATTCCTTTGATGATTTATATAACATAAAAGTCTCGGGTGTTACAGTTTCTGCTGGCAGTTTCTGGGAACAAGTGTTGTGGATGAAAAAAACTCTTATAGACTTTGGGTATAATTTTAATGATACACCTATTTTATGTGATAATACAAGTGCAATAAATATTTTAAAAAAATCCTATTAGTTATTCTTGAACTAAGCACATTGATATAAGGAATCACTTTATAAGATATCTTGTTATTAAAAAGGATATATTTTTAGAATTTATAAATACAGAAATTCAATTAGTATATATTTTTACTAAACCCCTTCCCACTACAATGTTTGATTTTATTAAGGGGGAGCTACGTTTATTTAATTTTAAATAATTTTTTTAATGTTATTTATTTAATTTTATTTATATATGAAAATTTTAATTTTTTGTTGGACACTGTTTAAGATCTTTTTTATGATTAAATTCACTATATGCAAATTTTATTTTTTTTAGAATAAATGTAATGATTAGTGATTACACGGGAATCAAGGCTATCAGAGCCCTTTCGAATTTGGAACCGGTATTTTTTCCCAACAAAACCCTTTCGAACATGAAAACCACATACTGTTGCACACCCCTGATCTTCAAATCTTCAAACCCTAAAATCATAGATCCTTCAGAAATATACTCAGAAATGGAAATGACCAAGCGAGAAGATGAACCCGAGAGCTGTGATGCCATGTAGAAAAAGATAGTTAGTCGAAAAATATGTCAAGGTAAATTATAGATCTGGAATGGTTGTTCGAGATGAATCGAATGTTGAAACATGCTTTATCTTTTCAAAACCTTGAGTAGACATTCAATAGTGTAGGGTCTGAGTTTTTTTATGAGGCATAAATGTGTCATTTCTTTAGATCAGTTCAGTTTAGTCTAGGTGGGGATGAAGACACTATGATTTCAATGATTGAGGACAGAGATTTCTCAATCTCTTCTGTTGAAATACATCAAATCCTAAATTTCCTTCATGAAGGAGTATACCATTTTGATTTGAAAAACATAGGAGATGATGTGCATAAATCTGAGAAAATTATGTACTTTTTTGTTTATAACATCTAAAATTAGGAAAATGATGGTGAAAGATTTATAACCGGATCAAAATATCCTAGTTAAATTGGTTCAGACTGGAATATCTCCCAGAATGGCAGAAATGGAAACGATTTTGTACCCTGATATGTACATAATGTATCATCTGTTAAGTGATATCAAATTAAAATTCCAAAGGTACATGGTAAGGTACCTCAATTACTGTTGTCAAAGTGATGCCCCGATGAACTTTTACCCCTTCAGTGGATTTATATATAAACTGTTTTTCAAGAAGGATATGGTGACACTGGTGGATGCCAGAGATCATTTTCATCCCATCAATATATTCTATTCTGGATCTCTAAGAAAAATTGGCTATTTTTGGAGCACCATTAAAGGAAAACTTTTTCCAGTAGGAGCTGAGGAGGAATCAAAGAGTGCTCAGGATCAACCTGCTAAGTCTAAGGAGGGACATGCTGAATCAAGAGTCATAAATGTGGCAAGAAGGATCCCATTTGAAGTGGAAGATGCTGAAAAAGGAAGATGTCAAGAGGGACTTCAATCTTGCAGAACTAGACCTATTAATTAAGAAATTACTTCCCCTACATTAAAAAAAAGCTTTATTTTCTTGTACTTTTTTAAGAGAAGGTGATATTGATATGTCCATGGAAGATTTTAGTGAAAGGACCTCACCAGTAGAGGGACTAAGAGTTCAAGATGAATCTCAAAGGGAGACTCAGGAATAGATTATAGGTGATATAGAAGTTACACTTCAACGAGAACAAGATAAGGAGGCAAATCCCAGTGATGAAGTTGCCAGACCTCAAAAAACTCCTGAAAATATTGTTCTCAAAATTCCAGTGGAAGAAAAAGATACTAATGTTTGTGATGAACATCTCCCTGATGCTCCGACAGAGGTACTTGAAGAGGATTTTTCTGCGGAGGAGTCTTGGGACTCTAAGGAAAAATTTGTGGACCAACCCACTCAGGACAAAGAGAAAGAAAAATCTGATACTGACTCATTACATTTGGTATTGGTGCATCACCCAGAGCCTGAGAATGAAAATCAAGCACAGGCTGCCTCTAATTCAAGGTAGAAAGATGTTGAAGAACTTTACAAAAAGGTGTCTCAGTTGGAATCGGAGAATGTAACTCTAAGAAAAGCCTTATACTTAGAACAGTTGAGATTTAAAAAGCTGAAGGAGAGTATAGTCTCAAAGAAAGAAGTTGATCTATTTAAAGAGGATATGCTGAATGCAGTTTTAACGTTGAAATCTAAAATGTTTATGAAGTCAGATTTATCATATCTAAAATTGTTTATGGAGAAGCACTTTGCATCAGTTGTAAATAGTTTTGTTAGTGGATCGTGTACTTCACCTGATTTAATATGAATATTTCAAGCTATCATAGCCGCGATGAGCAACATGAATGACAGGTTGCAAGATCTTCAATGTAACGGTTCTCCATTATCAGTGTTTCTGTACATTCAGAAATATTTAGTGAATCAACTGACATCTACTGAGCCACCAATCTGAACACTATTAAATCGGATGTCTGAGAAGCTATCAGTGTTTATATAAAAAGATGAAAGGATGATTGTGTTTTTCAGGGTTTATTTAATCGAGGATATTCATATGACTCAAGAGAATAAGGAGCTCATTATCAAACTTGGAGATGGGATGATGTAGAGACTCAGAGAATAGTTTATAGAAATCAAGTCTGCAATCCATATGAGATAGAACCTATTGACTGCATTTCCCAAACAATGATTCATGTTTATATCATTTTTATGTACATACTTCTATTTTTGAATGAAAATTTCCTCCGTTGTTTATTTTTTTTCTTTCTCTGTTTGTTTATTAATGTTTTACGTTAACATAATCCAGTATATCAGATTACCTTACTATTAAACAGTTAAGTATAGAATTAACTAATGTTCAGTACAACATCAATCTTTGTACTATTGCATATTTTATCAATCTTTTTTATCTCACATAAAAGAGAGAGAACTTTAGATAAACACAAAATTTTTAAGTCTCTTTTTGGGAGAAATTTGGTTTTAAATTTATCTTATTGGGGGTGAAATTAAAAATTAATAAATTTAAGGAAAAATTAATATTTTATTTATCATTTAAAAATTTCAAAACTATATGTAATTAATTTTGTATGTTGATTTCATTAATTATTTTATGGGTTTTGTGATCATGAAAAAGGGGGAGATTGTTGTGCAATGTATTTTTTTCAATAGTACATAATAATGTTGTTTAAAGGGGGAAATTATTGAAAATAATACTCTATCTCTTTATGATAATTTTTATGCTAACAAATACACTTAATTATTTTCTAATGATTTTATTTTTTAAGCATTTTTGTAGGAATTTATCATTTAATTTCACCCTTGAAATTTCGAGAATTTATTGTCTAATTATTCGTATTTAGTGTATTCTGTAAACACTATTCATGCGCTACATATTCAGGATCTGCTTTAGCGTGTCCTGGAATCACTATTCTTACCCTACATGGATAAATGTAGAGTAAGGATGAAAAGTGGGTATACTTTTTGAGATAAAAGAAAATTATGGTTAATAAACCAACGTTATCAGCAATGCATGGAAGAAGAACATTACGTTTGGGTTATCAACAAAGTATGGAAAGAGAACCGTACATATGTACTAAACGTTATGTTTGTTTTTCAAAAGTATGGTTCATCAACCTTACTTTTGTAAACAACCATACGTTCTTTGAATGGATATTTTATCTTTCGTCTGAGAGTTGAATAAAAAGTATGGATGATCAACCATACATTTATGATCAACATTACATTTATAGATAGTAACATGAACCCTACATTTATGTTCAACCTTATGTTGTCAACCCTACGTTTAGAGGCCACCTCATCAACCTTACGTTTGGCGTCAGAAAGTTTGAAAGATGATATTTTTATGCAATGGCCAGCAAGCAAATTGTTAGGCGGATTTCAAGATGGATTTAAAGTCGATTATAAAATATGACTTTGAACGATTCAAATCCATTTTATCAATGGATTAATGATCGAATTAAATGGATCCTTTTATGCCGAGTATTCAGGAAAGTTATGACTACTCTTTAAATTCAAAATTTTGAATATCACGAATCAAAAGGTGACTTTTATGTATATAAATGTGCATGGGATATGATCGGCTTTATTATATATGTTTTCTCTGAAACACCAGGCACAAGAGTGCGGTGATCAATATATTATTCAAAAAGGTGGAAAACATAGACTGCTTAATGAACTCAGTTCTGCTGATTCAAAAGGAGCGTCAAAGATCTGTTTATTTTAGAAGAAGGAACTCGATAGAAGATTCATTTGTTCTACATGAAATATCTACTATGGACCTGCTGCTGCTGATGTTGTGAATTATATCTCTATATCTACTGCAACTAGATCAACTCAGAACTGCTTCGACTTAAAAATCAATATTTCTAGAGATGACGGTCCATCTGCTGTCAATTGCATTCTGTTGCAATTGTGAAGATCAAATGGAAAAGTTATTTCTAAAATTCTTTTTATCTTGATTAACCAGCTTCTCGTAAAAAGCTGAGTAGGTTGGTGTTTGAACCAGAAGGTTTTATTAGCCTAAAATTTATAAAGGTGTCAACTGCCTGTTTTTTAGTTGTTTTAAGGTATGTGGAAAAGAGGATCAGATAGTGAAAATCACCAAGCTCGTGGAGTTGAGCGTTGGTGGAGTGGACTAGGGGAATTTTGTTCCCCGAACCACTATACCTCTATGTGTCCCTACTTTTACATATTATATTGTAGGATAAAATCTGATAAAGCATAGAGTACATAACTCATTCAGTAGAATAGTTAACGAAAAATATGAAAGACAAAATTCACCCCCCCTCTTGTGTATAATCTTTATATTCAAGATCAAACAATTATGCCTTTAGTGCTAGTCTCCAGCCCCTGGCCTATGGAAGGCAGGCTTGGGGTTGTCACGGTACGGGCCCCGAGGACGGGTCGTGACATCTTCTCCATGGCGTATGGCCTCACAAGAAAGAAGAATGATAGAGGATGTCGAGCCATGTTAGGTTGGCCCGCATCATCCGTGTTTAGGGGAGAAATCAAATGGCTAAACAAGATAAGTAGTTGATTAAAACATGCCTGAAACAAACCCTTTCTATATGATGAAGGGAAAAAGAAAAGTATAATAACTTCATGAAATAAAAACACCTACCTTTGATTTGCCGAAAGACATTCGTTGACGTCACAGAAAGATGGTCGTAATTTCGAGGTTGACAATCACGTCCCACATCGAAGAAGCCCGAGGTAGTAGGTCAGAGGAGAAGAGCGTCACCGACATTCTTTGCGTTCTTCACATTATTCATTGGATGTCTTCTCTCAATGTCCTCTCAAAATCTATCACCAAAGAGAATTATGCCAATAGAATAATAAGAGTTTCTTATTGTTTTAATGTTGGAACCAAATTAAAATTAGTGATGTAAAACCTGGCTCCACCAATTTATTTCCTGTCTGGTGGCACATTAATTGGTGAGGAAGTCAATTGGCTCGCCCTCACTAATGAGGGAGAGTTGGGAGGTTTTATCCTCCTCCATTAATAGGGGTCGGGTGGTCCCCACTCCTACTATTTAATGGAGAGGTTATTCTTGGGTGGTCCCCACCATAATTATCCTCCCCAGGGACGTTTTGTGCGGGTGGGCCCCACAACCATAACCTCTCATGAGAGGTTATGTTGTGGTGGAACCCACCTCAAACCACCACTTTGTTTTTTTAACCTCCATCAAATAAACTAATGATTACACTTTATTTTATTCAACTTAAAAAAAGAACCTCCCAAAAACCATCTTACACTCACGTCAGAATGCAACTGCGGTGAAGGTCTCAATAAGAAATCACCGACGCTGCGAGTTCAACGGTGCCCTCAGAATTCGATTCAGGGAACCAGTTCAAATGTTATAAAAACCTGCATGTACTTTTACTGAACATACCCAAACAAATCTTCAGAAATTTATTCTAGGAACACCGACCTTAGAATCATTCAATGTCCGAAACTGGGGACTAGTATAATTTCCATGAATTTATGAAAAAAATATCTTTCAAATTCTCAGGTCTTTACATTAATATTATATGTTATAAAAATTCCACCAAATGTAATTTATTTTTATATTAATTTTTTTATATTTCAATTTTTTTGAGAATTTTTAAAATTCAACCATTTTTATAATAATTATATATTATTATTATAACTGCTATTTTACCTATACAAATGCTATTATTTTTTGTTGGTTTTAATTGAATTTTCAAATAATTTTCACAACTATATCCTTTAGTATTTGGACATTATTGGTGTATTTTGTTCTAGAAGAAACTATCATATTTTTAATTATATAAGTTAGACCGTATTTCGAAAATTTTAATGTTGGGTCTTAACTAGAAGCCAAAATTAAATAAATATTTTTAACAATATAATAAGTCTTTTATATAATTTCTGTGAATCCTTTGAGGACTAATTTATTCTGAAAAGGTGAATCAAATATAAAAATGGAGGATAATTAATATGTTCATTGTTTGGAATATTTTTAGTTACTTTTTTGTGTCTCTAAAATAAAAATGTTAGTGGTGATGAATTTTTATTGGTGGTTGTAAATAATTATGTGGAAAGTAAATTAAGAATATAATAATAAAATATTTTCTCTTTTGACCATTGATAATTTCCTTAATATTGGATCATATAAAAAATAAAAATATATTTGTGGTAATTATTTTTTTACTAATGGACCATATATATGAACTTAATAGAATAATTGACAATACATTTTCTTATTGTATATTCAAAATAGAATGGTATAATATTTTAGAATACTATTTTACATGATATTATATTAGTAATAGAAAACCAATAATTCCCATTTTGTTAATTTATTTGGATAAAAAATAATGAGATGAAATGACATAAATATATTCTCGTCAATATATTCAAGTAGATCATTATTTTAATGTATTCGAGGGGATTATAGATCGTTAAATTCTAGAATAATGGTTTTATGGAATATATATAAAATATTATTTTATAGAGACATACCTCCATTATTGTTTATTTATTTATCTTATTCTTATTAAATTATTATAATCAATAAAATATAATTATTGTTTATATTAAATATATTGAAAATTTATTTATACACACTTAAATTTACCATCTTCTTTAATTTTACTATATATTTATTAAATATGTTGAAATTATTTTAAAAATATTTCCACCCTCCCATTTAAATATTGATGAACACATGTGTTCTTCCTAAAGTATTTTTCTTTATCGGTTAGGTTAAATATCTTTAAAAGTGTTTTTTATTTTATATAACTAAATTTCCTCCACCCCCAAATTTTTGAAAAAAATAATTTCATTATTTTATATAGTACCACCATCTATGATTTGACATGACTACACCTTTTACCATTACAAAGGATCATTGAATTTATTTGTAGTCAATAATTGAAAATTAAACACATCGAAAAATATTCATCAATAGTATACATCGTTAAATAATTAATAAAATCTATTAAATATATCCAGCCTATAATTTTTGGTTTCATATTTCAAGTCATATAAAAATTATAAAAAGTTATTTTTTCGATTATTTCTCCTATGTGCTATAAAACCATATGGTTACAACATATTAAGTTCCTCATATAACTAATATCTAAATTATGAATTTTGTCTACACTTTTATAAATTTCTAGATAATATAAATTAGCTAAAAATTATTGGAATATGATTGGGGATTCTCATTCCACTAGAAAATAAGTATCAAAAGAATTGTGCTATTTTTTTTATGATTCCATTGAATACCAATATAGATTTTTTATACTATTTAATAATAAATTATTTTATATCATCAATTACAGTTATAAAAATTTAGTTTTGATATTGAAAAGTCATTAAAAATATTATATTATTTCTTTCATTTATGAAATCTATCTCAGTATTGACATTTTCCATCCAAATATGTTTATTATATAATGGAATAACATCTTTTTACATATTTTGATCAAATTCTATTCTCGATAAATATTAGTTTGAAATGAATCATGTCTAGTAGTTATATTAATAATGTACATATATAAATTATTCCCACAAGTTTTGTGTATCCTAGTTATATTATCAATTATGACCCAATATACAATGCTATCCATATGAGAAACATTAATAAAACTAGATATATTTAACATTATTTAATTTTTTAGTGATATAAGGATGGATTCATGTAATAAATAAATTATTAAACCTCAAATCATTTGATTTTATAACTTTGAACTGTTAAGATTTACTTTTCTTTTCATATTCAAGAAGAATATATTATATATTACATTGATCTTAAATTTCCTTTAATAGGAAAACCATTACAACACCATGAAAAATAGAAACTTTTTAAAATTATATTTTTTTCATTCATTACATAAATATTATTGGTAAATATACTTCCATTCAGTAGGATTTAAATTAATAATATCTTATCTAGTTAGTGTATTATCATCTGAAAATATTTTGAATATCCCTATAATGAATATATATAATTAACTCATTAAAATAAATATGAATATTTTCTCTTAACAATACCATTTTATATGGCTTAAAATGATCCATTGTAAGATATATAAATTAATGGGATTAAAAAAGATGAATATTAAATTTCAGTCATTATTGTTCATTATCAATTTTAGTTATATCCTATATAAGTTTTCAATCCCTTTTTTATAAATAATTATTTTATTAATTACATCATCACAATAATGTAATAGGAAATATGATGATATCTAAAATGGTCATAAATAAAAGTGATAAAATATTTCATAATGAAAAATAAATGTATAGATTTAAATAACATTAATCACAATGAATTCCATATAATATTTTTTTATACATTATGAAATAACTTATTAAATATTTTATAAAGGTAACAAGTTGTAATTATTTTATTGTTTTATTATCATATCATGAATTTTGTAATGATTTAAAATTTATATATAATTATAAGAAAAATGTGATGACAAAAATATAAAATATAAAATATAAATATCTCTATTCAATTGAGATAATCTATCTTAAATGTGAAATTTTCTGAAAATAACCCCACACATGGTTGAAAAAAGTTAAATTGATAAAATACAAGATTCTACCAAAACATATTCATAATGATAGTAGAAACATTTTACTATAAAAATCATGTTTCTAAAAAAATATTTTTTCTATAATAAAATGTAGTTGTTAATGATGGTGTTCTTAAACACTCCCAAAAATTGAGGGGGTGAATTAGGGTGTGAGACAATCCATATATTCATCAAATTTATATTTTCATAATATTTTATAGAACTCACTGAAACTCTCAATCCAAAACATGAATCCATAATACCACGACAAATCAAGTAAATTTAGTCTAATAGTATTTTTTACTACTAAGGGATATATCCAATGGTATACATGATGTTTCAATGCCCCCAAAAAACCACTTCTCAATATTTTTTTTCCTGAGTAAAATAAGGTAACAAATGAAATCCATGGGTCACACCCTTAACATATCTCCCCACAAAGTATTTCATGATAACATGCAAATAAATGATAATATAATGGTTTATCGTTATAATTCTCATATGATGAGAGAATAAAAAATTAGTGAAGGTGTTGTCATTTCACTTAAATCTCAACGACTAACTCCAGATCTTTATGATATTCTATACATTTACCCTTGTCATAAATAATTTATAGAACTTTATCTCTTCCTTCACTCCACTAGTTTATCTAGTTTATTCTCCTTGTATTCTTGTATCATCATTTATTGACATACCCTCTTCATGAAGTCATATAAATTCATACCCGGTTAAATAATAAAAAATCACATACTGAATTGTCCTTAAAACTATCCATACATGTAATATAAAATCTTCTATTTGGAAATCCAATCAATCCATTTTTGTAAAACATTTTAATTCCAAAATCTTATTGTAATTCACCAATTCTTGTTTTTTTTAACATAATTAAATCATGATATTTCAAATTCAAAAAAATGTTATTTTAATATATCATATTTTAAAATGATTTAATGTTAATATCAAATTGTTTGGAAACTAATTTCTATACCATTCAAACAAATTTAATGATCCTTCAAATTAACACTTTTTTCAATCTTGTAGATGAATGATTCACTACATTGTGGTCTGATGAATTCATATATAATCAACCATATATTCTCTATTTTTTCATGGCCATATTTTTTGGATTAATAATGAATTTAATTCTATTATACACTAGACTTTTTGGTATGTAACGACACATTTTTCATAATGATGTTGATTTTTTAAAAAAATATAACACAACATTTACATGTGGTTCTACTTATGAAGTCATGATTTCTTCAACAAAAGATTAATACACATCAATAAATTATTAATGCGATGTAACAAATTGATCATTACTATCACATAAAATTAATATTACACAACACTCTTCAGTGTGTGACCATGGGAATTTTATGATTGTTTTAAATAATTTATTAAATAAAATACAAAAATTCGATAATATTATCCAAACATAATGAAATATTCCTAAAAAATAAATGAGTTAAATACAAATATTCTATCAAATAAATATATAATCTAGTAGTAAAAAATTTTAAAAAACAAATTCACAAACTATCAAATTTTAATAACCATGGCTCAAACATATCACCCCATTGGGCTTGTTGGGAATTAATAGTATCTTATAGATAATTAAACATTATGCTAAAAAATAGTAATAATATTACTCTTCTTTCACACTAAATCATTATATAAATTAATATTATAGGAAAAAGGAGATCAATAGAGAATTCATTATATAAAACATGACTCCAAACTCAGATTAGATTGAACAACATGTGGAATAAGTATCTAAAAATACATCTAAATTAACCCTGATCTTGATCTAACTCATCCCCAATGTTCATATAATTCTATTTAATTTAAAAAACTCTTTATGGTATGATAATTATTTATAATAATGACTTCATAACTCCAGTGAATTATTCCCCTTTGATAACTCAATAGCAATCCGATTACAGTTTTTTTTAATTTACTTAGAATTCACGAATTCCCAATTATTATGAATCAAAAGATAAATGTAAAATCAAAAAAATAATCTATATTTAGATATAAACACACATGGGTAGGGGTAAATTCCATTCCTTCTTATGTTGATGGACGTAGTTGAATACCCAGGTATAACTCATTCACCTCTATAAGGACCCGACATTTATCAATCTGTAAATTGTTTCTTTGGGAATACATTAATTTTCTTTCATTCCAAAAGATCATTTAGGTCTACTATTAGAGTGAGTTAATTCATGATCCTTTCTTTATTAAATATTATATCAAAAAATAAAAACATCCACTCTGTATCCATTTTTTCCTACAATACAAATCTTTTAAGATATGAGTAGTTATCTTTTCCTTACATAACATCATAATTTTCAAACAGAACTTCTCTTTATACATATATACACATAAATCCATTTTAAATATATTTTCAAACATTGGATGGGAATAAATATCACTGTGATGGGAAGGTAAAAATTAATTAAATTAACTCACGAGTCAAGGAATAATTATACAAATTTTCCATTTTCAAAATAAACATTGTCCATAAAATAATGAGTTTCTAACCAATAAAATAAAATTAACTTCATAAATTTTTAATTTAAAATTTCATAAAAAATATTCAATCATAATTTACACTCAAAATGTATTATTTGAAATCATAGAATGCTCATAAAAACATTTTCACAAAGCTATTGATTTCATATTTATGATGTATCCTATATATTCCATTGATCATAATCTTATTATCATACCTTGTGAAATAATAGAATTTCAGAAAAACCCATAGAATGAATAGGTAAATAATATAAGTATCATGGGATATAATTTTCATATGAATCATACAAATGGAACAACCTACCAGGTAAATTACAAATAATCTATTAATAGAAACATACCCAGTGGGCATTATTCTTTTTACCCAATTCATTGAAGAGATATATGGGGGTCACTCATATATGGTATATATTGGAACCACCCACCCATGGTTTTTATCAGAACCCCACATCAATGGTGTATAATATAACCATCTATCATTATAAGCAATGTTGAAATACTAAAACATAATCATAAAACATTAGATATTACGTAAAAATATTTTTCAAATCCATAAGAAAAACAATTCTAGATAATGAAATATATACTAGATTTTAAAACCTTTTTGAAAATACCCAGTAAAAGGTAATGACAGTTTTTCTTTGAAATAAAAATGAATGCTTACTAAGGAATAAAAATACTGGTTATTGAGATATAAAGAATAATTGATTACATATAAATTATAATATAATGTACATTTTCTAATTACATTGTAATATTATATATAAAATGCAAAAAAATTATCATTTTGGAAGCCTAAAAAAATACATAATAAAGTTAAAAAAAGTATATTTATAATTCCCTAATGCAATTATTAATACATATATATAATTATTAAGGAATTTGGTCATGGAGGGAAATTTATTTCAAAAATAAATCTTTAAATTAAATAAAATGCAGCTTTTATGTTAAAGTGTCCCTTAACTCAAGTCATATTTTTCCAAAACAATCCATATCTTCATCTTCATCAAATATATTCCTTAGGGTTATACCTAAAAACTTCCAAGACTGGTTTTTTTACCAATCTAGGGACTCTGATATGTGGTGTGGGATGTATGATGTTTTTTGGGTAGGTATTGGAAAAGCTGTAGTTCTCAAAATATAGTAGTAATGTAGGATGCAGATTTCCCTTTTATAATATAATGCAAGGGAACTATTAGAAATTCTTAATAAATTAATTTAATATAAAGTTTTTTTCATGGGGAAATGGGAACAAATTGACATAAGTTTAATATTTAATTCATAATAGTGTATATGTTGTCATAAAATAAAATTTGGACATATTTAGGTGATTTCTTACCTTTATATATTTTTAACCCCCACTAATCCATTTTGAAATTTAATAAGATATAATCTTTTTTACCCTTTATGGTTCAAGAATATAATTATAAAAATGAAAAATGTCCCATAAATGGACCTTTGATTATACATTTAACCACATCCAATGAATGTTCTAAAATATAATATTAATAACTTGGAGGAATAAATTTTTTTTCAGAATATTTAAATTATTTATAATGTATTTTTTATTTTAAAATATCATAAAATTTTTCTTTTGTAACTGTTCATTATATTTGACAATGAAATAAATGATAAAATATTATATAGAAAACAATCCCTCCATTCATACTGAATATGATATGTTAATCTATAAATTTCATGGGACACTATAACTCACCAATAGAAAATTACATTTATTTTTTAAAATCATTTTACTTGAGTTTTCTACTTCCTACAAAATCACTATATTAATATTTAGTACACTTTTAGGGTAATTATTTATCACATAATTTTTAAATATAAATTATCACTATATAAAAATAAATTTACCTTCAGAACAATATTTATATATGAAAATAAGTAATTTTTATCCTAAATAGAAAATATAATAGTTATTAAAAACATGAAAGTTTCATTTTTTACAATATATTTATATAAATTAATATATAAACATTCAGAAAAAAATTGAAACAATTTCAATAAATTATCATATTTGATGAGGATGGTCAAACACCATATATCAAATATATTAAATTCATGTGTCATGAATATTTTTATTCATTTTAATTTTAATTTTAACCCTTAATCACATTATTTAACCTTTGTTAGGTGAAAAAAGATACTATGATAACTATTTATAATGTCAAAAATAAAGAGGGAAATATTAAAAAGAATACTCTTGACTCAAAATATGGAATCCATATTTGATTATTCTATTTCTAGATGTGGATGAAATTAACATAATATTAAAAATAAAAAATTCAATGATAAATAATTTTTAGAAAATTGTGTTTTTATGCACAGAAATGCACATAAAAACTGTTATAATGAAAATTATAATTTAATTAATTAGACTATTTAAAATTAACTGGTACATTAATTTATTTATGATCAAATGTGACTTCAAAATTAATTTTTTTGAAAAAAATAAATACTGTTGTAATAAAATCATCATTGTCATTATTCATTGAAATATAAATTATTTTTAGAAAATTTTATGTAAGAGATCCTAATATAATTTTTATTATATAATTTCTGAAGTGATGTTTTTCTAAAAAATTAAATTTTTAAAATTTGAAAATCAAGCCCTAAAAAACCTCTGTTTTTGTTTAATCAAAATTAGTAAGAGTAAAACAATTTATTTTTTTCGGGAAAATATTATGATAATCATATAGTGAATATATATTTATAAAATTTAATTAATGAATATTAATAATTAATGAAAATGACATTTTCTTATGTTACTAGGGTTGTTAAATTCTTCCCTATTTTTGAAATTGTATCCTAATTATTTTATTAATTACTTTAATAAGTGGGGATATTTTTCATTGATATCATTTTATGATACCCATGTTACTTATTCAGTCAGATGGGTCTTCCAAAAAAATAATAATAAATTATCTTATTATGAAAATCTTACTCTATGTGGTCAAACATTTATAATTTATGTTCATTATAGGGGTGGTTTTATCCCAACAAAGCTTCATCTAGGCTCAATACATGTGATGCATGTATCACATATTTTTTTAATAATGAAAGAGAAAATATATAATATACCTAATACAAAGTTGTGGGTAAGGCTAATGATTAGGTAATTGAACCAAATTTCCCAAAGAATCAATATTTTTAATTGATCTATGGACATTGCTTCCCATTTTTACCAAAATAAATAACACTTTCTATGATGATACTGTATGAAATCATGCTCACATATCTCAAAAGAAGGATATTTATTCATGTTATTCGAAAAACATTTCTACCCAATTATATCCATCCTATTATATTTCTATATCAATTTCACATTCACAGTATTTTATTCGATTAACTCTTGTCCCAGCAACTATGTTTTTACCACATCATCGCAAAATGCTCTTGGACGACACAAATTTCCATACAAAGAATAAAAAGATTCTGTCAATAGATTAGAATCAAAAATATTATTATAAGAAAATTAAACCAATTTTAGAGCATGATTCCAATATCCCTAATAATTCATTAAGCAATATCAAATAATATAAGTTAATGTATAAATTTATTACTCTGACTTTTCATCAGATTTTTGATGAATTTGTGTACTAAAATTTAAATTAGTATATAATGAATTCACTGTCCTTTACCAAAAATAGTGTTAAACCAAAGTTCATTTTTAGATACAATGGATATAGGAACTATATTTAATAAAATTATTTATTTTCATTGAATTGGTATTTTTTATCTATGTAGATTATATTTATAATAGGATGGTAATTAGTAGATTTAGTTAATTGAAAAATACTTACATGGATCACATTATTATGCCAAAATGTAATTGGTAATTCCACCATGAAATCAATTTATATATTCTCTTATTTCTCTTCTAGAACTAAAAAACTAAAGAATTCTATTTAGTAAATTTCATTTGGATTTAACTAGTTAATAAGTCAAAATTATCATTATAAGATCGACAATATCATAATTTATTCCATCCCACCATCAACATGACCAAATCTCTCTACACGGTTTTATGTCACATGGATGAATAGAAAATAGAAAAACATGTTCCACACTAAATTGTAAATTCTTCAACTATGATTCACATGGAACACAAAAACATATTCCAAATCCATTAACACTGTATTCTCTGATAAAAACACTAGATAAAAAAATCATTTTCAGTAGATTATATCTTTTCATTTAAAACATAGACATCATTATAATATTTACAAACCTAGTATGAAATATGACAGTGTTCTTAAATGTGAATCAAAATATATTGATTTATTGTATTCATAATTACAAAATCCAATATTCATCAAATAATTACCCAAGAGATCAGGTTTCAGATATTGAATTCTTGGAATTTATTATCTTTCTAACTCAAAATCATCATCTACTCTGTTTTCGTTACAAGTTTGGTAATTAATTTGGAAGTTATAATTCATTATCAATTATAGACATCTCCAATGTCTCATATATAACTAATTATAAGTGAATATTTACATAAAACATTTAGGATTAGAATATATTTTCATCATTAGTCAAAATAAATGTGGTCTCCATATTATTTAACAGTTCATTACAATCACCGATTCAGGGTCAGTAATAGTATAATATTTCTCATAGGGATTACATTTATTTGATGCATAAGAAATTAAACAATCAATCTACATTATGACACATCCCAGTCCTATTATTTAATGGTCACTGTAGACAATAAAATCACCATTTTTTGATGGTAGGGATGAAATTTGTTTATTAAATAAAATTCATTTCAATTCCAAAAAATAATCATCACATTCGTTTTTTCACATGAACATAAATACTTTTCAAGTTAACTGGGTTTTAAGACTTTATAACAATGAGAAGCAATTCAACAAAACATGGGAAATATCCTACCAATTTATTGAAACAAAAAATATCTAGTATATATTTAGGTCTTGGACGTTCATCAAATAAATTATTTTAAAAAATATTAGAAGTCAATAAATGTTCATTTATTACATATCTGTAGATTCAAATCTATTGTCACAATAAAAATTGTAATTTTTTTAAAAATAAAAGGAGTTAGGGTTTATAGGTAAATACATATATGTTTTTCATAATCCTTTTAACATTTTAGAGAATCTTAAATATCATGATTAAAAAATCAAAACCTATCCAAATTTTCATGGAAACCATATTCATTTGATCTGTAAATAAATTTGGAGAATTTTTTATCATAAAATACATTCCCAAATATATATAATACTCATACCTTGTTTTAAATACAATGTTTGGAAGATTATAATGCATAAACATTAGATTGTGATAAATATACCCTATATCAATCTTCGAGAAATTCTGATGTCCTTAGATATTATAAAAAAAGTCATCAATATGATTAAACTGATATAATTATTAATAGATGTGTTCTTCAGAGCTCTATAATAAATTTAAATCCGCATGGAACAATTTTAGTTTTATATAAATAAAATAGGACCACCATAAATTAAATTTCGAGGAATGAATCAAACCATTATCAAAAAAATTGGTTCAATTACTTTTTCAAATCTAGGTGTTGGACCTGTTCCATTATATATGGGGGTTCATTAAATTGTATTATCATCTGGAAACATATCAATTTTAAATCCGACTTCCCAATTATGTGTAATACTCGTAAACTCATTATAAAAATAAGCTAGTAGTTATTTTATAACTTAAACATCATTACTCAAAATAGTTCCTTAGTTTTCTAAACAATCAGAGTATGGAACGTATCAAATTTTTCTATAATTTTGTTTTATCTTCTTGAAATGGTATAAAAGGTATTTATTGATTCTTATATACAGACATAAAATCATTTTGTAAAACAACATCATAGGATTTTAATTCGATCATGTAATAATTAATTTAAAGCCAATCTATATTGAAAATAAAATCAAATTAGCTAAAGGTAATTATAATATAATTTTTGGACGAACCCATATATAGTTGATCACATGAAGATATTTATAAATTCATGTTACATTAATATTATATCATGTGTTTTTATTAAAAGTATAAACAATATTTCTTAATGTGAAATACTCATTTTAATAGAAATATAATGAGAAATGGAAGAATGTGTAGACTAGAAATCAAATTAGGATATATAATAATAAGAATAAATTGGTAATATACATGTTTCCACTGATTTGGATGTCCAAATAACTATCAATAATATTTTAATAGATTTCACCACACCCTTCTCCTTATAGTTTTTCTGATTCATATCATTTTTGACATTTTTCCACACTTATCCTAATAATTACTCATCTCATTACTTTTGAAAAAAATCACTTTCTGATTATAAAAAACTGGACTTATCACAAATGAATGATTTTTCATTGAAATCATGATTTATATGATGAAACATTTCACATCGAATTACTTTACAAATTTTATAATATATTACTCAAGGTTCCTTTTCCCAAACCAATCTCAAAATGAGAGATTTATACTATTACCTTCATATTTAATTAATAGATTCCTTCCATTATCCGTAAAACATATCCTTTTAAACCCATTTAATCATAAAAAACAAGATCATTATAAAAAATCCATTTCGACAATCTTAGAATTTTTAATAAGTTTCTTCTACGATTTTCATTATGGACAATCCAATGCACTTTGATATATATCAATTAAATCAAATTAAAACCGTTTAATTTTCTTATAATATCCCAGATTAAATTTGTTCCATACCTTACAGATATGGTGAATTTTAATTCATATAAGTACAACAAATCATGTTCCTTTTTCCCAAATTACAATATATTTGTTCTTATATTATGTGGAAAAACCTATGGAAAATATTTTTTATATAAAATATTCTCAAACTCACCCCATTAAATTTAATGAATATATTTTATTTCATTGATATTTTTTACAATTTACCATCATTTATTGAATTAATTTTCAAAATGAGCAATAAATGGAGTGGTATTTTTTTATATAACTGACATATGACTTGTAATATCATTTCATGGTTTTTAATCCTACCATTGGCCTCAACTGGGATAGAATATCCACTAAATGTTTGAGGTTAATGTATCATAAAATGGTCATATATCATAATATTATGATGTGTTTGATTTGGTTTTAGTTAATCATGGATTCCAAAGACATTTATAGCATGCATAAACTAAAAAATTAATACAAAAAGTTATGTGTATTTATTCCATCTATTCTATATTACTAATTTAGAAGGATCATGTCCTTTTGGTGACTTTCTACATTAGATTCACTATTTCATTTGTGGTAAATCATTAAATATAAAAATAATTTTTATGTATTATCATGGTATTCTTAAAATTATATATCATGATAACTATAAATTATAATTTCATAGTTATATTTACCAAATTATCATAACAACTAAAATTAACTAATCATTCACTCTGATATCAACTATAATGACCCGACCATAATCAATCTATAAATTGTATATTTAGGAAATAATTTATTTTCTCTCAAAAATATATATCCATTTGGTATATATTTTTTTATTTTTAATCAATCACCCTGAAAAAATTAAATTTTAAATCCTAAAGGGTAAAATTAAACTATTCACCCTTTTCTCCCACAATAAAAAACATGTAAGGTATACAATATTATTTCCTAAAATATCTTATAAAATTTAATCATGAACTCATACATAACCCTAAACATCCTTAAAACTCTATGGAATACATTTCAAAGAATGATATGAGCACAACATGATGAATATGGGATATATAAAAATGAATAAAGAAACTCAATGGTCCTTGAATACACATTAAAATTTTTGTTTTCAAAATAATATTTGTGCTCATGTAAAATTTTTTATACACAAGAAATAAACATATCAACCGATATATATTAAAAATATTGTTATAATAAATCTTAATGGAAAAAATGAAAAACTTAAATGATAATTTACAAGTATTTAAAAATAATAAAATCTTTTTCAAATTGATATCCATTTCACTATTAAGATATTGCATATAAATTCGGTAAAAATTTGTTCACTACCTTTTCTTGAGAAATCATTTGATTTAATTAAAAAAGCGTAGAAATTATATTTAAAACAAGTCAGTAGCATTAGAAATAATTTTCATATCACATATACACATGGAAGAACATACCCATTAAAAAAATTATATCATAGGATAAACCTAGAGATTTAACTCAATCCCATTATCGATGGACATAGAGATATATATTGGGATCACCCATCCATGGTTTATTTCAGATCCATATATCCATGGTATATAATTGAACAACCCATCATTGTCTTATAACAGAATCCCCCATCATCATTAAAAATATTGAAAAACTATAATATATTCCTAACACTCGAAATCAATATTAAATAGTATTATTTACAGATTGAAGAAAAACATTTATAATTATTTGAATATTAATTTCATAGAAATTTATTTTTAAAATACATAGACTAATTTAAAGCATGGATTTTATAAAAGGAAAACATTATGGATAGTAATGGAATCCACACAAAAATTAATAGTCATTATAGTAGGAATATCCATTTATATCATATATATTTAAAATTAACATTATTTTCCCCGTTCTATTAGAATTTTTCATATAATGTATGTAAAAATACTCCATTTTAAATCTGTTATAAGAACATGAAAATTTATATAAAATGTCCTCTATGATTAATTTATGTTCATAGAAATATTTATATATTTTTTAAAAAATATAGAAGTATAATATTTTAATCATATAATTTAAATACATTTAAAATGTTTTTTTAGTCTAAGTGTCCCCTTCCATGGGATCGAACCATCCAATTCATTCATTATGTTACACTTCTTTATAAATTTTCTTTACGATTATAGATAAATCATTCATTGCTTCATTTTTTATCACATATGGGCCACTTGGATTTGTGGAGAAATTTAAGAATGGTATTTTGGAAAATTATTTTCTAAGATATAATTATCAAATAGTGTGAGGAATAGAATAGATGAGTTTTACTTTAATAAGTTTAGGGAACTCTTGAAATTTCATAAAATATTAAATTATTATAAATTAATATCCCTGAAAAATTATACTAAATTTATATAGCTTGAATAAAGGATTAATATGAGTCTACATACTATCACCCAATAAAATTTTCACAATTTTTGTTGATTCATTCACCATTATATATATGATTTAACCCCTCGTTATCCATTTTGACAATTCCAATGATAATAATTTAATTTAATATTTAGTGGTCACAAAAATTAATTTAACAGGAAATTATACCTATATTAGACCGTTAATGATATATTCAACCATATCTCATTCAAATGGAATGAGAATTTATATTTTAGAAATTAAATCATTAAATAAAATATTTATTATTTTAAAATATTACTAATGTCATAATTAGAAAAAATCTTTTAATTTGAATTTAAAAAAATATTACAAAAAATGTATTTTGATATAGTCCATTCCACCAACCATAATATTCAATATTTTCTTATAAATTTATTGGGACACTAAAAATCACCCAAGGAGTTAATTTTATTGTTTTAAAACCATTTTACTTGATTTTTCTACTGGTTACTAAAACAATGTGTCAGTGATGTGTCAGAATTTAATGTAATTATTGATTCACTACAAATTAAAAATATAAAAAAATAATAAAAATAAAAATAATTTACATTTAAAATAAAAATCAATAACTGAACATAAGTATCTTTTATCACAATAAAAAATTATTTTATGTATTAAAGCTAAGATAGTGACATTATTGACATTATAGGAATTCACCACGTACATATATTCCCATAGTTGATTGATTCTATCATTATTTAGATATATTTTTTATTTCACTGATTACAGTTAATAACTAAATCAATATAACCATAACTAATATATTACAGAATATTTACATAGAATAGAATAATGAAAAGGAAATATCTTTTATTAACCAATAAAAATCATAGTTTTTATTTTAATGATAATAATATTATTTAAACTATTATAAATTAATAAACAATAATAAAACGTATAAATACTTATAAATTGATAAAAACCCTTTTGGGTAAATTGAGATGTTTACATCTTCCGTTGATGTACATATATAATTTAACTCCCTCCGCATAAAATGACATTATAGTTATAATTATTAGTTTCATGTTTATCATCCTATAACTTATATTACTATCCAATTTATACTAATAATGATAACATATTATGAAATAAATCCTCATTATATTTATGTGCATTATTTGATATTTTTCTACGGAACATTATTTTAAACTATTTTTGATATATCTATATTGAAAAATACACATTAATTTTGTATATTATCATGTTCCGAAATATATTTTAGATTTCATAAATAAATTATGCTTGATATTATATCAACTATTATAAAAGAATTTAATTTTCTACCTAAAAAATATTACTTTCAATGTCATATGTGATATACATATCTTCTATAAAAACCCATATCTGTTTCCATGTGTGGATAAAAATAGATTTTATAATTGACTATGGAAATTACTACAAAATACCCACATATTAATCCATAATTATATTAATTTTATAAAATTATGGTTATTAATAGGAACAATATTAGATATTCTCAGGTTTTTAAATTTTTTTATTTGAGGTACCACATATGAATTTTAATATATCAGTGGTAATGTTCATTTTTTTAAAATATATTAATTTGATTCCATTATATTTATTTATGATTACAATTTTGATAAAATAAAAAATTATATAATTGATATGTTTGATTGAATGTTAATTTTTTTATCTTAAAAAAATGGAATGTGTGTAAATGAGTTGTTTAACATATGAATCACAAACAAATATAACATTTTCACTCTCTAATGGATAATGATACATCAACAAAAATTTATTACATGGGTTTATGTATAAATTTAACTATGATAAAATGTACAAAAATTATTTTTAGAGATGTTTTCGTAACGAGTGTGTAAAATAATAAGAAAGATTACATAAACAATATAAATTTATTCAAAATTATTTTATAATTGAGGGATTAAAATTTATTATAAAAAAATAATTTTATGTGGAAATTTTCATAAATGAATGAGATATTTTGTAGTTTGTATAACATTTACTAAACTATGAAAACTGTTCAACATACATAATAGGAAACCTTATTTATAATAACACATACATATATTTTAATGACTATTGTCATATTTAAATTTATACTTCATGTCATATTGTACATGATCATAACAATGATCATGATCAAGATACATTATTGTTATTTTTTCAAACCAAATTCTAAATCATTAAAAACTTCAATTCTCAAATATGATTGAATTATTGGATCATATCCTATTTTTAGAAAATATTATCACCCAAATCACATCTCTTTTTGATTATTGTTTTAGATCACAACAATACAATATCAATATATCTCGTTAAATCATCTATACAATATAAACCATTATAAATATTTATTTATAGAATAATACTGGTTTCTAATATATATATATATATAATCATATTTTATAAACTAAATCAATTATAATTACCTAATTTCTATACCAAAAAAGATAAATTGCCTAATTGATCTTGTATTTGATACAATGTGTGGAATAAATTTTTTCATTATTGTATAATATTAAATATGTAATTTCCCTCTTATTCTAATTTTCTTGAAAGGCTGGTGAGATGTTTTTAGGTGAAAAGTGATATCCCCCAGATGCCAATGGAAAGAAATAAATGCAGATGGATTCAATTAAAAAATGTGGGATGATTTTCATTTTGAAGATAAGAAAACAACTATTAAAACATACCAAATAAAACACTATATGATGAATGATAAAAGTGAATATAAATCCAAACATTCCATTTATATCAAAACCCAATCAGTGAGTATAACAATAGAAGACATACTAACTTTATGTAAACAACGAAAGAAAAAACTATCAAAACTCAAAATAAATTGTATTACTCTAAAGATCCACATGATCTATGCTCCATCTCCACAAAAATTCCAGTGTATCATGAAGTAGTACTAAATCTGTGTGATACATTATCTTTTCCTACATCTGAATAGATAATATCTGCAAAACAATTGATTTTCTAAAGTAGGGGTTGATATTAAAACTCAACAAGTTCTCCACAATTAATTCCCCACTCAATCTAATAATATAGAACACGTTAGAAACATTATATAAACCATTCCTATATAATAATTAATAAAATGTTTGTATCAGAATATAAGAATGGCCAAAATTAAATAGTTTTCCATGTAATTTATGTTAAAATTATTAAATAAATTCAACATTATATCATTTCATAACACATTCATTTCAACCCAAGAATACATCGAACCATGCATGAAACCCATATTCCTCCCTATAATCATGATCAGTGAGTAATCCTCTCACTAAGACTCATTTAGTGGACCACATTTACAGGGTTACTTCACACCCCAATTTGTCCCATCTTTTTTACGGGGGTACCTCACCCCCGTATCCACCCCAATAGAAATTAACACATGCCACAAAACCTTTCCATCTCATGACAAATGAATTTGTGTTAAATAAATTCAATAAAAAAATATTATTTTTTTTGTAGACCATTTTTTCATGTAGAAAAACTATAATATATGTTAAAATCAACATTATAAAATCATGTAATCAGAACACTTTTTAAAAAACCCCAAATTTAATAATTTCCGCACAACATCACTCATGACGGTTTCAAAAATTATTTCACAGTAGATAAAAAATCAATTTCAATCCAATTAATAAATCTAAAACTAATCCTTGATGTTTAAAAATAGATGAGTCAAGATTTAATCAACAGATCATGGAAGTTTTGGTGAAAATAAAAAATGTTACGAAAAACATCACAAAATTGGGTTGAGTATACATGGACCCACCTTAGATCTCCTCCCCAATAAATAAAATACTAAATATAAAAATATTTAGAATAATCAACTATAGATCTAGAAAAATTATCTGTAGATCAATGAATCCAATAGAAAGGGAATAACAGATCTATGAAAACATCCAAAATGTCCAAGACCAGTTACTTACCCAGAAAAAATTGGCTTTAATCACTACAGGAATCCTTCAGATCACCTCTAGATTGATGTGAGAACCTTAATTAACTATTTGGAAATAAAAATACTGATTTGAGGCCACATAATAGGAAAAAAGAGTGAATTAAATGGAAAATCACGTTAGATCAACTTTTGAAGGATGTGGTTTTTTGCCACGCTTAGTTTAGTCACACGGTAGAGAAAACCCTTCACTAACTGTGAGTTAGCCACTTCTTTAAGGATGTACCTCAATTGGTGGGATCACACTATTTCCAAACATGGCTTCATACATACAAAATATTCACATCTAAGAAATTGAAAACATATAATTGTCTCTCCTTATCCTCCTCACGGTTTGGAAAAATCATGTATAGCCCGCGTTCCATCCCCTTTTCCCTTTCCAAAGTCATTTCTATTTTAATACAAGGGTTTCATGATTTCAAAAAACCTAGAACCACCCTTTCACCTGTAGAAAATCCTTATAAACTCTCAAAAAGTTCACAATAGTCTCCAAAACATCAACCATAAACTTTATGTACTTAAAAATATTAAAGAAAGAGTAACATACCAGAAACCAGGAGTGAAACAATATCACATATATTAAATTCCCCATACAATATTGGAAGTGTAGATACACCATCTCAGTCAATATTCCACCCCATACATTCATATTTTTTTATACGGGGATATCGTTTTAATTAAAACCCATTTTATCGTATATGTATTAAAATTAAATATTTTAAATATGAGAATAATCTATATATGATTTTAATAAAGAAAGTAAACATTTTTTAAGTACATATGATTTATTTTGAAGACAAAAAAATAATATTCAAGGATAAAGTTATATTAAATTGAATCTATTAAATTTTTTATATTACATTCAAAAAAATATATATGAATAAACATGTACACACGAGATTGAAAAAAATAATCAATTTTTTTAATAAATTATAATATATAATTGAATGATTTATTCTCATTTAATTTTATAAATCAACATGTTCATTTGAGTAATAAATTTTCATGATATTTTAATATCCAGATTAATAATATATTTGGAGCGATACCTTATTTACATTAAACATGGTGAACATAAAAGTTTCTCTTGTTATGAAACATAAATTGATATTAATTTTTCAATCGGTTTATTAAACTCCATCATTGTTCTTCATGGGTACAAAACACCGTGTTCTTAGTATTTTTTTCCATTAAAAATTAATGGAATTTCCAACATAAAAATAATACATTAAAATAAATATTATAGTGTTTTATATTCTATCATTTATGGGCTTATTATAATTAATTTTATACTATAAGTGATTATGTAGTTTAGGGAAACTATATCAAAATTACATTTGTTTTGTGTTATAATAAATTATTTATTAATTATAAAAAGATAAATATTTTTTAAATAATATTTTTCCACTTATCAGACTTACCTACATTTCAGACGAATATGAATTGATTTTATATTAGATGTAATTTCAAATCCTATTTTTAAGGATTCATGACAACCAAAATTTATCAAAACTAATTACATGATTTTTTACCATATAAATGCGTATACAATAGATAATTAATATTATTCACTCCGTTATGGAATTCATTATAAATTTATTTTTATATAACCTATAGGATATCTGTGATCCCCCTAATATGAAAACCCATCCACTAGTAAATGTGTAGCCATTAATATTAATAATCATACATGCCTCATAATTAATTTTAAATAAATTAAAATTTACAGTATAATAAATATATATATATATATATTAATGCATCTTCAAAATTACATTATTTTAACCTTGTTTCGAGAATCATAATGTGTATAAGTGATAATAATGTTATAACTATATAATTTTAAAATAAAATATAATTCTATGATATGTGATGTTGTACAAAAGTCCATTAGTATTTATTTCATGTTATAGTTGAGTGAATTATCAAATAGGTTATCATAGTTACCAAATAAATGAATTTCCTTGTAGAAATTAATGAGAAATAAACTTTCTCAATCCTCTATAAAAGATTTTTAATGTAGTTTTAATATGAAAAAAAATAATTTAATTTTTAACTTCAATTTTCTATCTTCCAATAATACCATTATACTCTTATTAGTTTTTCATATCTATAATTATATTTAATTTACATTGTTGATTCATATTATTTACTAATGTGGGCATGTTATTTGTGTTTATTAGAATGAGTACTAATTGAAAATTGATTTAATTATTCATTAAATATCTAGGGAATGTTTTTATTTCCTTTGAAAACATGTAATGATTCTTGTAATTTATAATTTTTTTTAACTACGAAAAACACTTATGTCTTCTCTTAATAGATTCCCACAATAATTCATATATTATATACCTATAAATTTAAATTCATTTGGGGATTTTTTAAATTTATTCAATTAATTTAATAAAGGTAGGATTATAGTAGTCATTTTTTAACATGACTCCATGAATAGAATTTATTTAATGATTTTAGGAAATCTAATCAAGAAATCTGGTTTAATAATTTTAAATTATATTATTAACATTTTATTTACTTAAAAATACCCACTTATAAAACTAATACAATTCTAATCTAAAAATTCGTATCAAAGTTTTTTTTTTATAAAATTTGTTTTATGAATTAGAAATGATTATAAGAGAATCATGTAATGATAAAATTATTTTTCTAGGTAATATTGATTTATATCCATTATAAATAATCTTGGGTTTATGTCAAAATACATTGGACTGTTCATTTCAATAAATACTTCGAAAAATGAAATATGTATATTTTCGGTAAATTATTTTTTTATTCAATATAAATACTCTATAATTGTATTAATTAGGATATTCCATTATTTATTTAAACTCCTCAAAAAAATTTACTATATTGAGTGGTAAAAATAAAATTTATTAAATATAAAATTTCATTAAACAATTATATTATTAAACTATAAAAAATAAATATTTTCTATGAAATTTAATTCAAAATCATTAACGTGTACTACAAATTAATGAAATTTATATTAAATTCCAATTACACACTTATTTCTCCAATGTGAATTATAATAATTCCCATTTACATGAAAATAAAAACTATTATACAATTTAGATTAATTTATTTTTTATTACATAATTTATATGTATTAAAAATCCTTACATAGTTGAACCATCTTTAACATTATATATATTAAATCATTATTGACAAAATCCCATAATATCTAAGAAATATTTTAAATATATATTCACTTCCCATAAATTATTTTATATATATTAATTATGATATATTATTTACCAACAACATTTCGAAAATTGATAAATTTGTATGTTAAATCATCTTTAACATTATATATATTAAAAATTAGCGTATCAAAAATAATTATAAATAAATTTGATATATAATATTTTTAGTAATATTGGGTTTATTATTATAATCATATATATCACTATTAATTGAATAATTTAAATTAATTTAACTATTAATATTCAAAATTTATATCATAATTTATTATGTATACATGTTTGTAAATATTTACTTGTAATTTTTATTCTAAATTTTTAACTAATATCATTTTTTTCATTTCATTAATTTCTATATTATTTAAATTTACTAGTGGATTACACCCTAATTTATAATTTTCTAAAAAATATAATAGTTAAAATTATTAAATCTTTTATATGAGTTCCACCAATAAATTATATTTTCTAATGAAAACCCAACATCACATATAAAAATTATATATACATAAAATAAATCTTTATAAAAATATTTATTCAAAATGTTCCTCAAAATTATTTTCTTTCAAAATTCCATCATATAAATTATAAAAATCATAGTAATAGTTATTTCAAAATCAAATAATTTTCTACAAAATCCTTTCTCTTCTACATTGATTTTTTTCATTTCTACCAATGTTTTATTTTTGACAATCCAAATTAAATTACCCTAATAAGTATAGTACCATTAAGGGATCGATCCACATGGAGAATGAGTTATTTTGGATTCATTTATCTTGTTTGTAATTGGTTTAGTGATTTTTACTGAATTTAGAGTTAATTATATTATGTTTTGATAAAGAGGGGATTAAATATTAATTACGTAAAAAATTACCAGAATGATAATGAGAAAACCCAGAATTTTGTTTTTTATGAAAATTTGGAGAGAAATGTTTCCGGGATCTGGATAATAAAGGTTTTTATTAAATAAATTTTCATATGAGGTTGTGTTGTTCATTATTATTCACATCTATGAATTATTTATGTAACTGAACCCCCTCAGTCTGGTGAGTTTCTTTTAAATCAATACAAAACAATTAATTTGGTCTGAAAATTGATTTCACATAATTTTATTAAATAATTTCTCTTTTTAGATGATTAAAACGCCAAATGGTCATGGATGTTTTAAATCATAATTCCTGAAATGATCCCAAGAGGTCTCGTTCATTCTCCGATATGAGATTTTTAGTGATATTTAGAAATGGTTAATAAGGAATTATGATAATAAAGAGTAAACAACAATGTTTAAATATCAAAAATGAAAAATTACAAACCACAATAGTCCACAACCCCAACACATAAGGAATTTAGCCACTAATGGAGAAAATAATAACTAAACTAATAATAGTACCTGAATACATTTTCTTGAATGATTTGGAGTGAAATTTGTCGGGAAGGTAACAAGAAGCACCTTCTAAACTCTCTTTTCTCCTTTTCATTCTCTCTCTCTCTTCTCTTATTGGTCATTTCTTGAGTTATCTCACTTCGAATATAACAGAATGAATAATGGTTGATTCACTATTGAACAGGAGTGCCTGCCACTTATTTATAGCTTTAAGTACCACATGTCTTGTACAAAAAAATAAATATTGTTTACAACTAGTAAATTAATTTTGACCATCTTTTCTCCACCAGTAAGTGAGATAAAACGCCGTAATTTTCTTTCAACATAGCATCGCCGAGTAGGTGGTGGTACACGGCAGTCAGAGCCACCCCACATAAAATGTAATGTGGTTTATCAGCAACCAAAATCTTTTAGATGGTCCACACAGCTTTTGTAGGGGATGTTCACGGTGTGTAGCCTTCAGCCAGAAACAAGGGTGTGTAGTCTTGCTCTAAGCTACCAACCAATTCTAGAAGGGGGTGCACGATATGTAGCATCATGCACTTGACATGTAATTCATTCCGCAAACTTGGGCATGTACTTGTCCCGGCTACTCCATGTCTGGGTGCGGATACACGGTGTTATTCTTATTATACACGGTGTGTAGTTTGGAATTTTAGATAAACTTCTGTGATTATTGTATACGACATTGAAATACCTGAAAATTATCATGATCACCAATAAAAAGAATATGAACCTCAAAAATTTTGAAATTTGGTGAAAATCATGTTTTTATGCTCTGTAAAATATATGGAAAAGTATACAAATATTGTGTACATCAAAATTCCCCACACTTAGTTATTTGCTTATCCTCATGAATGATCTCAACATCTAATAAATATAATTCATACATTATAAGTGAAGTATTTGATATATTATAACTATAAATACTATAACCAATGTAGAATATTTTTAAAGGCCAAAAAAGAAATTTCATTTCCCAAGATATTGTAAACAAGAATCATATATAATCTAATTTAATATTTACATCCTCCTCCATTTACATTGTTTAACTTTTCATAAATAAACATGCCATTTTATGAATGAGCTCACTACGAGAAAACACACTCATCAGTCATGATTTATTTAATCTGACTTATTCTCAATCATAAGTTTATGAAATCAATCCATAGGAATGAAAGTGTTCTTATTCTCCACATTAGAAGTAACATCACAATAATCAGGATGACTTTCAATAAGGTTCAAATGTTTCTGATGCTAAGGGTTGGTATGTAGTGAAAAAACATAATCTAAGAGGCTTGAAAAAGTGGTTGAATTCTAAAACAATAATGCATGATATTCAAAATATATCATAATGAATATTCTCCCCAAATAAAGATTTCTCAAGGGTACCATTATCAGGGTATTCATTTGAGAATATTGGGCCATAAACCAATCACATAATAAAGAGTCTTGTACCACTTTTGCATAGTTCATTTTTTAACATTTAGGGACCACCAAGAATGAAATTGATAGTAGGATGTGGGACCCTTTTTCCCCTAATGAACATGTGAAAAACTACCCCACACATATGTTCAAGGTCGCTCACCAAAATTTACCATGAAACACCAAAGTACCTCTTTTCAAAACTAAAATGAATAACCATAAAACATTATAAATGGATTAGGGAAGGATGGGAAAATATGCTTGAAATTTGGCTTCCTAACAAGGAAGTTATTGGTTTCTAAGGTGTTACGAAGATCAGACGTAGGGTAGGTCTCCATGTAAAAAGGTTCAAAAGCAATCAAATTCTTCAATCATTTTAATTTTATTCAAAAATCGTCTTGTTATGAAGAGAAAAAACTAAAAAAGATGGTATTTAAGCATATCCAACTAATCTATCACGAAATAGGGTATATTGAATAATATGTCAAAAATGTTTCAAATAACTCTTGGGAACGAGAAAAATACATAGTTCAATTAGGTAATGACATGAATACAACATGATCATTCTAATAAATGTAAATGTCTAAGGAATAAAGTCCAACATCAAAATATATTAGCAATTATTTTGTAATCATTTACATATTTAAATAAGAATATAAATTTTATAATTCTCTTTTATGCCTTTATTATTTATAATACTTAAATATAAAAAAATTCCATAATTTAAAATATGTCAACTATAATGATGTCTACTAAGTCACTTTAATGAAAATACGGTTGTAATCAGAGGCCATACCCCACATGTAATATTTCACATGGTCCCCCAAGTTTAATGATAAGGAAGAGGAGGGAATATGGGAAAAAATTGGTGAAGGATAAGGGAAATTATTGGAATAACCAAACCCAAAATAGAAAGAAAAAGGAATAACTGAAAAGAAATCCCCTCAGAAATAGGGATGTCTAAGTCCTCCAAGGTACCTATAACAGGTGATGGAATTGAAAATGAAAAATGATATGCTTTCAAAATAGCACATCCCAGGCATAGAAAAAAATTGATATATTCATGGAAACTAAATGTGCTATAAACGAGTAATGGGTTTGACTTATATATGGAATCATCTGGTACAAAAATAGGTTGAATAGATGGATTAGAAGCTGTTGATGCTGGAGGATCGGAAGTGGCACCCTGAATAGAATCCATAGAAGTTGGACACATGGGAACTGTACTCAGAAGATAATTCTCTTAAATGACATCCAAACTGGCAGTACAAGTGGGAGAAATAGGGAATTAGGTAGAGAGGAGAACAGAATTTAAGGCTAGAGTGGTGAACGGTGGTAATGTATCTGATGAATGTCCTGAAGGAAATTTAAGAGGGGGAGGTGGGGGTTGTGGGAGGCCATAATGATGTAGAAGAAGTGAAAAAATCTAATCAATCAGCCATAAATATTGTTCCATATTATCCTGGAGGCACTATAACTCGTCTAGGCATAGGGTGATGGAGAGATTGACCAAGGGTGCAGTGGGTGGAAGGAAGGTGGAAGGCTAATAATAAGAGGGGATGATGAAAAAATAAGTAAGGCTGGAAGTAGGGGTGGGTTGGGGATGGAACATCTACGGGTGGATGTGGTGGATCATGAGAAGAAACACTCATGGGAGAATATGGGCCATCCCTCACCCCTGTAAGAGTAGCATCATCCTACATAAGCCCTTATCGTTCACCGTAATTCTCAACCATCCTGATGCAGATAAGCACAATGAAGTCGAGAGACGGAGGAAATCCTAACGGAACATAAGTTAGACAAGTCTAAAACCGCAAAATGTTGTGACAAACGGGTAAAATATAAATTTCCGCTCATGTTTCCCTAAGTAATGTGGATCATGGAGTTAAAATAGGTGCAGGGGAAAGAGGATGTCTCAAAAGAACAAGTGAAGAAAGTGAGGGGGGTCAATAATGAGTGTGCTCTTATACGATGTGGGGGTGAACCTGTGGGGAGTTCCAGCAAAATACCACCACATAGAAACAACAACAAATCTCTCAGGATGGGTCAAGGTAGATAGTTGATGAGGGTTGGATGGATGGAGGTAGAACCTGCACCCTCAGAAAAAATCATCCATAGTCAATGAGTAAGGGTGAATACCTAGATGAAATCGTACTGGAGTACCAGTTTTGGTGTACCTCAGATGGTAGGTCGGCCCATTGAACTCAAATGTTGAATGAAATTCCAAAAACAAATCATGATATATCTGATTATAGACCTGGAGTGTGTTATTTAAGAGCGTATGGGCCAAGATCTTCTCAACCTCCTCCTAGATACCCAGACATTGAGGGATGTTGAGGTCGAGGTAGAGGCCTCTCAACTAGATAGTGTTGTAGTGGAATCTTCATAACCACATGACTGTTGGAGGATCATATGAAAAAACCCGGTATGGATGCGGAGGAGGGCGGGAAGTAGCCAGTTTAGGTGGTGGTGTAATAGTGGTGGCTGGAGCAGATGGTCTTGCAACTATGGTAGGTGGTTGAGTAGTGGATACCGGTGCGAGCTCAGATGTATTTCTAGTATAGGATGGTAGGGAAAACTCAGTCAGATCTATGTTGGGTGTATATGGTAGCTATAAGAGAAGGGAGTTGGAAGGAGTGACAACACTGGAGCTCTCGACCAATGTGGATTGAGAGGAGGCCTCCACGAGAGGATTAGTAGTAGAGACCACAGATGGAGATGACTGCAGAAGAGGAGGCTGGGTGGCCAATGCAGGTGGCTGGGAAATAGGGAAATCCAAAGCCGCCTACTCAGTCTATCAAACAAGAATCTAACAAAAAGGTGGACTCTCACCCTTAGTAGTAGAATCAGGCCACTTCCCACACACCGGATCTCTATCAACCAAACCTGGAAGAAAAGAAAATAAAACAGGAAAATTAAACGAAGAAGAAAAACAAAATGTATAAAATGTGAGAAAACTGAAAAAGGAGTGGTACATTTCGTGTAGATCTAGGATACACGGCATGTAATGGTAGCTATTTAAGAACCAGTGTGCCCTGGATAGACACGTCATGGAGGAATGAGTTGGGAAAAAACCCATTACATGACGTGAAACATTGTTCAAACGTCGTGTACACCAACATGGTTTGAGACCCGTGTAAAGAGAAAGACACAACTCGATATGGATAAGGGGAAATGGAAATACACGCACATGTGGATGAGATATACTCCTTTTAAGTTAACATGGTTTGCGAGGTAGGTAGATCATTCACCCAGGGTCCTACTAAGGGTTATTAGACATGGAATGTCTTGAACAGTCACGCCTTCTATAGGGACATGGGAAGGGGGCTGAGTCCTAAATAGACACAGTCAGAGACAGAAGGCATGGGGAGGCATGATACACGGCGTGTACCAAACGTACATGCCATGTATCTTCCGAAATAGAAAAAATAATTAATGTGTGGCCAGGTATAGAAAGTACACAACGTATGTTATTCATGCAAATCGTGTAGTGCATGGGAAGAAAAATGGTCAGCTGATTGGTTAAATTCCATATATTCTATGAAAAAATGGAAAGAATGAGTGTAGAATGATGTACATGATGTAAGGATCACAATGTAGAAGAAATCTGTACCTAAAACACACATAAATAGGGGATTAGAAATTGGGTGGTCAGAGGTTGTGTGGTAGAAGAAAATGGAGATAAGGGGTCAGGGTCGCGTGACATGGGCTCAAGCCGGGTATTGTGCGGCATTTATAGTCATGGTACACTGTGTGTAATAGGACCTACAGGTCATTTATCACTATTTGTTTCACATTGTGAATAATTAATATAAATTATAATTATCATAGAAAACTATATAATAATTAATATTAATAATAAAATGATATATATATATATATATTATTTAAATAAAATAAATCTATACACATAACATATCAGTAAATACATGTCATTGGATCTGAAATTGGAAAAAAAGAACTACAACCTTTGGTATGGTGCTTGGGGTGAGGATTGAACTTGAAATCAACTAATCTAAAGGAAATATATCAACCACTGGAGGAAAGGTTGTACTTCTGCTCATGTTTATGAATTATACATATTTAATTTATATGGTTAATTCAATCTAGGATAAAGAAAAGGAGTGATTTGTTGTTTTTAATTGGAATAAAATGGATAAAGCAGAGAGATTAGCTATCTTCGAACCCGGGACATTTGGATCCCTGGCCGAGACTCTGCCAATCAGCCAACATCAACCGCATGTATCATAGTATTTCAAAAACTATTTAAATTATTGAAAACATTGAACACATGATTTATATCAAAATTTACTCCATGTGGTTTTATTAATATGAAAAATGATGGAAATTAGATGGTTGTTAGGATTCGAACCTGAGTCTTTTCGAAACATATATACGTCCCTGGCTTGTTGGTCCATCCCCATCATGGGTATTATTTTATTTCACAACACTTTTATATTATTTTGAAAATACCATAAACATCATGTAAGAAAACATGAATATAAAAATAATCAACACCATGTTGAAGGTAAGTATAGAGGGATTCAAATTGGTGACGGCTCAAATAAACTCCAGTGACGTAACCATCAGCACAAGAATCATATGTGTTTATTAATTTAATTAATCTATATATTTATATTATTTGGAATATAGACTGAAAAGATCTATACATGATGTGTGTATAGGTGGTACAAGATGTGTAACTGCTGGGTTTCCTCCCTTGAATTGCCTTCATTTTAGGTCGTTTCCTCGATTTACCTACCTCATGTTACCTAAAATGAATGGTGGAGATTGTGCCTACCATTTCCTACATGTGATGGTAATGCTTCAGCTAGTGTCCGTTCACCTTGAATGGTTGTCAGTTTTCCCCAAAAATTTCCACCGCACCTTGATGGAATCCTTGAGCATATGGAATGGTCGAGACCATTGGGATTTCATCATTCTTGGAAAAAATCGTAGAAATTAGTTGAAAAGTGTTACAAGATCATCGGGGTGTAAGGTTTTGCATGGAATCGTCTGGTCATGGATCACCCATGTCTTTTCACTATAAATTCTAGCATTCTAGTACTCCTACTGTCATACCTCATCAAGAACCGTCAGTTTGAACTTGTGCTTCACCTTAGAAGCCTTTAAATAAAAAGTTAGGGATTTTACGGCCTTGTAGGCTTTATACTAAAACTCCAATGGTAGGTGGCATGGCTTCCCAAATACAAGGCAGAATAGAAACATCCCCAAAGGTGTTTTGTATGCGGTCTAGTATTCCCATAATGAATCATCATTTTTATGGACCATTCCATCCTTAAATCACCCATTGTTTTCTCCAGGATCTATCTTTGTTCATGATTTGATAGTATCACAAGTCCACTAGGTTGGGGATGATAAGGTGTTCCCATGTGTTTTTTTACCACATTCATAAGTAACACATTATTCATTAAGGCATTTTAAAAATCTATTCCCCTCTCACAGATCAACACTCGAAGAAATCCCAATCTATTGAAGATGTGTTTATTCAAAAAGTTAAAAACTACCTTGGCTGTGTCATGTGATATAGCAGTAGATTACAACCACATAGAGACATAATCCACACATGTGAGTATGTAAGGGTTCCTATATGATGGGAGAAATGGACCCATAAATTCAATTCCCTAGAAATCAAGATTTCAACCTCTAGGATGGGATGTGGATGAATCTTGGATCGTCATCCCATATAACATATTATCTGACACTGATCACACCTAGTAACAGTGTAGTGAAAATGTCTATGCATGGTAGTCCAGAAATTTATTGACTACAGTATTATTTCAAACGTATGGTGTAGGCCAAGATGTCCTCCAACTGGAAGGGAATGACAGATATCTAGAACTCCTTGAATATAATTATCTGGAATACAACAACAAATCACCCCATCACCACATTATCGAAATAGCAGAGGGTTTTCCTAGAAAGTACTTCTCAACATCCAATAAAAACTAATTATTCTACTGGTAAGTGAGATCAGAGTAAATTACTCTAGTGATTGAATAATTTGAAATCTCTTCATACTAAGGTTTAGGAGGTCCTTCGATTGAAAAATTTCGTTCATTAGGGAATTCTTCCCTAATGACTCAGCCATACTCCTACTCCAAATTATGATGTTCCGAGCGGGAGAGGTGGTCAGCAATAACATTCTCACTACCATTCTTCTTGAGGATCTCCAAGTCGATTCCTTGGATGAGAATCTCCCAATAGATGAGTCATGGATTTACATACTTCTTTTTCAGAAAATAATTGAATGTTGAATTGTTAGTATATAGTATATCTTTGTACAACACCTAGTAAAAAAATCCAGACTAATGCTAAGACCACTGAAATCATTCATTTCTCAGTGGTAGTTCACCTGGAAAAGTAAATTGGATGGAAGATGTGATCAGGTCATTGTCCTAGTACTACACCCCACTCATAGTCAATAGTATCACACTAGACTTCATATTCTGCTTCCCAATTGGGAGCAATCATTACCAGAGTTTCCACTAGTCGTTGCTTCAGATTATGAAATGTTATGGAACACGTCTCGTCATACTTGATGATGGAATCCTTGGAGAGGATATTGGTGAGTGTATTGGAAGTCTTTGAAAAGTGTAGAACAACCCATCTACAAAAATAAGAATTCCATAGAAAACCTCTAATTGATCTGATTGAATTTGGGATGGGTAGAGTTGAAATGACTTCTATATTTGCATGATCAACTTCTATCCATATCATCGATATCTAGTGGCCCATTTCAATAAAAAATTAGACCATAAAATATAATTTTTCCTATATTAAAACAAGGTTAGTGTGCACACCCCAATCCAAAAAATAGCTCCAGATTCCTCACAAAAGTGTTGAATGATTTATGTAGATGAATATTTAATCCTTAATGACTTCCAAGATTTTTTCTACCATGTGATCGAATATTTCTAACATACCAAATTGGAAGGTGGTAGGAGCGTTGTACATCGCAAAATGTATTATTTGATAAGATAACATACCATAGTAGCATGTGATGGTTTGAATTTTTTTATATAAAAGGGAAATAGAAATTTGGTTATATGTAAAATAACCTTAGAGAAAGCAATAAAACGCATTCCCTACTAATCATTCAAGAATCTGATCCATGAAAGGTAGCTGGAATTAATCTTTCTACCTAGCATCATTCAGCTTCTGGTAATCTACATAGACTATCAAACCTGTAACTTTCAGTGTAGGGATAGTTTCAATTTAATCATTGGAGAGCACAGAGATACCCCCCCCCTTTTGGACAACTTGTAGAGGATTCGCTAATGGACTGTCAAAAATGGGATATATGGTTCATGTATCTAGTAATTTTATTACTTCTTTATTTACGATTTCCATCATGGGTGGGTTCACCTATCGATGTGGTTTCCAAGAGGGTTTTATCTTTCTTCCAATAGCACTTTATGGGTGAAAATGGTGGGGATAATTCCCTTCAGATCTGGAATTGTCCATCCAATTGCTTCCTTTCAATAATTTAGAACCTATATAAGTGTATCTTCATGATCTTGGGATAGTGCTGCATTGATGATTACTGAAAGAGTGTTCTTGTCACCCATGTATCCATTTTTTAAAGTTAAAGGGATATGTTTTAGCTCATGTTGAGGTTCCTTTATGATCGATGGCACAATTGGTTGCACCTATGCTCGCTCCAAAATGTATGGAAGAACTCTGTGTTCCTAGTAACGACCACCCTAGACATCATTATATTGAATCTCCTCAGGTTCATCTTGAGTATATGTAAAGAGTTGGTCGTCAATGATAAAAGAACTTACTATACCATCATCATTGCAGATGAAGTGATTGTATATTACTGCTACCAAATAATAGTCCTAATGTTCCAGTTGTAATCCCCGTTTGATAACATTTAGGAAGTTGTAGGATACTCTATCATTGCATACTAGAAAGATAAAATCTCCTCGGTGGACAAAAATCAATTCCTAACTAGATTCCATGAAAGGTCATCCCAGAATCAAAGGTGCCTCTTAGTCTTTCTCTTTGTCAAGAATGATGAATTCGGTTGGAAGAATTAATCATTATTACCTCACTTGCACATCCATTAACATCCCCTTGTGATATTTTATGGAGAAATTTCCGAACTAGAGGACCACTCAGGTGGGTGTGAGATCATGGATCCCCATATTCTTGATGACTCTACTTGGAATCAAGTTGACACTAGCTCCAAATACTCATATAGAATTTCCAACCTCAAAAGATCTAATGGAACATGTGATATTGAAACTACCTGGATCTTATAGTTTTGGAGGAAGAGAGTGTTGCACCACTATGGAGAATTCCTTATTTAGTGAAATGGTTCCCAGATCCTCTGTATTTATTTTTTTTGGAGAGAATCGTTTTCATAAACTTTGTGTTCATCAGCATCTATGTTATGGCTTCCGAAAAAGGAATGTTGGTGTGAATCTTTTAGAATACCTACATGAATTTACCAAACCGGTGGTCTATCTTCCTTTGCATTATACTATCTTGAAATGGTATGGTGGGCTCAAAAGTCTTGACCACCTATTTTCCCTTACCATGCAAGTCCTCCTTCACTTTTGAATATTATTTTGATGAGTAGGGGTCCTTTATTGTGGTTTCACCATCTAGAGATGGTGAAGGTTGATCTTTAGTTATAGCATCATCTTTCATTGTAGATGGTGTCTGTGTTTTCTCCTTCCCACATTTTAAAGTGGTAGTATAGGCCCCTTCGCATGGGTTCCTCTCAGTGTTACCTGGTAGTTTCCTAGGTTTCCTCATGGAGATCTTATTATCATTTTTCCTATATTGATTTTCCATCCCTCGAATAGAATATTTCTAGTTTGGAAATCATGATTCTGTTGTCATAATAAATCATTTCATCTTTTCTTCATGTTTTTATGGGGTTTATTTTTGAGTTATTTTTGCAGTTTGTGGAGGTGGTGGATTCCTTGGTTGTTGCGGGTGAGGGTTTTACTACCATTGATGCTGGTATGTTCCATACTATTACTTCCTTGGATATGGGTTCTGGTGTAGTTGCTTTCCATATCCCGATGGTCTATGGGGTGAATGATTTTGTTGTTGCATCTACTATACCATGTTTTATTGATCTCACCATGATGGGTTCTTGTACTGAGGATATATATTCTCTCTCTGATTTTGAGAAACCTAGATCACCTCGCATGATGAATGGTCAGTGGTTGGCCTCAGGCATTCACTAAATATGTGGTTGTCCCCACATTCTCTACATGCAGGATTGTTTTCTATGTGAACTTGGGATGTGTTATTCTGTTTCAATGAATTAATATTATTGGATTCCACATCCAATTGGGTAGTGAGAATTGTGGCGGTGTCAATGTTGAGCATACCTCGCTTTGGATTTCCCTGCTCTGAGCGCCTCTATAAGTTATTGGCTGACATGTAATCTATGAGGTCAAAGAGGTCTTCATAAGATTTCTTCATTAGTGTTCCTCCAGTAGTATCATCCAAAGAATATTTTTTGTTCGTGGCCAGGTCTCCATATAAGGATTGTACATTCATCTAAAGTAGAAATTCATGGTGAGAAAATTCGTGTAGCATCTCTTGGAAGCTCTCATAGGACTCGTATAAGGATTTCGAGTCATGCTGCTAGAAGTTGTGGATCTCATTCCACAGAGTCACCATATTTGATGGTAGAATGTATTTGGACAAGAAATACTGGGTTAAAGTCTCTTAGGTGATGATGTCCCATTAAGGCAGTCTCTTGACCCAGTCTTTCACCTTATCTCTTAATGAGAAGTGGAAGATTCATAGACAGAGGACATATTCTAACACTCTATGGTAACAGAATGCGTTGCAAGTCTTGAGATGTTGGAAAGATGAGTTTAAGGGTACTCACTTAGTAAACCACCAAATTGTATCATGTTCTAGATCAATTTAATAATGCCCAGTTTGATTTCAATGTGTTGTTCTTTCACTGGTGGTCAGAAGATTCCCGTATCCTCCCCATGGATGGAGGGAAGATCGTACTCCCTAAGGGTACGACATCGAGCGAACTTCTCTTGAGATGCTGGGGGCACAAATTATTGTGCAAGAGCAATGTACGACCCCTGACATGGCTACAAAAATGGCATATGCTCCAGTTTGAACTGCAGAAGATGTTGTGGGTCATACCCTAGAACAAGTGGCTCTTGTTGGTTCTGATTTTCATCAATCCAAATAGTTGTCCAGCTCCTTGGGTAGAAGATGGATCTCCATCTTCTATATTCTTTGTGGGTGTGTTTTGGCTGTTCTCATCCATATGTACATTTCACCACCTAAAAAATATTCATTTGGCCTCTTAGTCAATTGAAAATTGCTTCGATGACTCATCACTCTTTGAAAAAGTGATGTGGCTACTCATACAACTATGAACCTGCACATTACATAACACACCAAACATAAAAATAGGATGGAATAATTATTAAAGAGATAAATGAGAGTAAAAATAGAATTTTTAGAATGTTTTATTTTTATTTTCACTAAATTTTATTGAAATTGTATTGAAACAAAACCAACTGAAACTTTTCTCCACAATAATGATTCCAAAATTTGGTTATCGTTTCTCCTAAATTGTTATTTTTGACAATCCAAATTATATTACCCTAACATGTATAGTACAATTAAGGGATCTATCCACAAATAGAACGAGATATTTTCATTTCTTTTATCTTTATTATAATTATTATAGAGATGTTTTATGAATTTATAGTGGATTCTATTTTGTTTTGACAATGTGGGGATTAAATTTTAATTTCATAACAAATTACTTGAAAGATAAAGTGAAAACACAGAATTTTAGTTTGGATGAAAATTTGGAGAGAAATGAATCGGGGATATGGATTTTAACAGTTGATATGAAATCTATTTTTTATGGGGATGTGTTGTTCATGATAATTCAATACTCTAATATTATTTTTGTAATAGAAACCCCTTGGTTTGGTGAGTAATTTTTAAATCATTAGAAACCAATTTCTTTGGATTGGAAATTGATTTCTCTTAATTTTAAAAATCGAAGTAACTTTTGAGATTATAAAAACTCCCAATGGTCATGGATGCTTTAAATATTAATTCCTTAATGGATCACTAGAAAACATGTTATTGGTTATATATGATATTACTAATTCTATTTAGAAATAGTTTATAAGGATTTATTAGAGTGAAGAATAAACAACACGGTTACAACATCACAAATGAAAAATTACAACCCATAATAGTCCACAACCCCAACTCATTGGGAATTTAGCTACTCATAGATCACATAGTAACAAAAAAACTTGTAGAACATGAATATGTCATCTTGAAAGCAGTAGAGAGATATTCCTTAGGATGGTAGCATAGAAGCACCTTATCTCCTCTCTTCTATGTTTTTCTTTCTCTTTCATTTTATCTTCTTGGTCATTCCTCGAGTTCTCTCCCTTAAAATTTCACAGAAAAGATGAAAGCCGAATGACTTTCAAACATGGATGGCCTTCAAGCTATTTATAGTATTTATTAGCAGATGATGTCTTCCTAAAAATTCATGGCATGTATTACTGGTAAACATATTTTGGACATATTTTCTTTGATGGTAGAAGAGATAACATGTCGTATTGGACTTTGAACACGGCACCACTAGGTAGGTGGTGATACATGACATGTAGTGACACCCCAAAAAGTGTTTAATCTTGTTCATTGGCCACCAACTGATTTCAGATGGTCCCACGGTGTGTGAAGGGGTCATACACATTGTGTAGCTTTCAGCTGACAACATGGGTGGGTAGTCATTCTATCATCCACCAACTACTTATAGAAGGGGGAACATGGTGTGTAGCATGAAGCACATAGCATGTAATGGTATATGGAAACATGACCATGTACTTGGCCTAGCCAATCTCTGTCTGGTAGCTGATACACGACATGTTTCCTGAAGTGCACGTTGTGTAGTATGGAATTTTTGATAAGTATCCCCTATATTTGTGTATTGGCATAGAAATAACTGAAAATCACGTGATCACCAATAAGAAAAATTGAACTACAATACTATTGAATGTTGGTGAAAACAATTGTTTATGCTTGTTAAAATATGTGGAATAATATACAAAAATCAGGTACATAATTGATACACCACATACGTTTTAGGAATCTTATTGTCCAACCAATGATTCATTAAAAAAAATTATGTGTAGATTAATTTTCCACAAAGTATTTCTACCACTAGAAATTATATATCATAGGTTTATCATAAATAAAATTCACAATGAAATAAATCACAATAATGATATTTTCTTGAATCATTATAACATTCTATTTTACCTTTATCGAGATAGATATTTCTAATGATGTGTTTAAACGTTCCATTAATATAGAAATATAATTTTCTTTCATTTAGTATGTTCATAACCTTATTAATGTAATGAAAATGTTTAAAATTTACCTTGGGGTACATATATGGGTATGCTCCATCCATGTAATTGACTGCAGATTTTTCATCACTTGATTTATATTTATACTTCTGATTCATATATTACTCCTCAAATTATTGATGTTGATTTCTATAAAAATGAAGGAATCATATTTATTATAAATATAATTTAATAAAAATATTTATACTATGGTGTTTTTCTATTATAGATATCACAATCAAGACATTGTCCACATTCATGTTATATTTCCTCAATTTCCACATTATATGCTCTTGTTTATAAAAAACTTTTAAAAAACATCATTATTACTAATCCTATGAAATGATAAAAAAGGTACAATAAATTTATTAGTATTGACCTATCATAAAATATAATTCTGTAATTGTGGGCTTACTCGAGTGGTAAAAGTCTCCATGTAATCCTTCACTAGAACTGGGTTGAAATCGGAGTGAGGATAAATTTCCACAGGAATGCGGTGATGCTGACATGATTCATGACACATTAAGGAGGTGGCGTAGCCATGACACATGACATATTAAGGTGGTGGCACTGGAATAATGATGCAGGCACGATGCTTTACTGGGCCTTTGGGTTATGTGAAGGGCTTTATGCCCACTGGGTCTTCGGGCCATGAACTGATTAAATATGGAGTGATGGGTGGGAGAAAAAGGAAAAACATGAACAACATGATGAAAAACAACCAGATCAAGGTCTTTATATAGTAAGGCATTGAGGTTGAAGTCCAAATTCAGCAGGCAACCAGAAAAAAGTAGCTTTTCACCTCAACTATAGAAAGCAATAAGGGACCACCGACTCGGCCTCGATCAAGAATGAATAACACAGGTTCTGCAAGACAACTACAAGTAAAACATATCTTCATTGAAAATCTCATAAATAACAGTAGTGAAAACCTCAAAACAAGAAAGACCAAACATAACATGGCTACATGGTACTCCCAAAAGAAAAGAAAAGCAGAGCACAAAATCCTTCCATGGGCAAGAATAGCCACATAATTTTTACAAAAATAATAATCATCTTGAAGCAGATCTAATGATTTAAAGAGAGGATGTCACTCCCACGGTATAGCTTTGAATTCAAAAACATAAATTTTTTTTATACTCATCCAACATCCTAATAAACATGTTCTTTCTGATTTCAAGGTATTTCTCAATAGTAATGAGACCGTATTGATATTTCTGTAATGTGATTGAATCCTGTTCATCCATCCATTCCTCAGCTGTGTCTTCCACTGGCTCCTCATTATAGTAGGCATCCCTATATACAGGATAGGTAGTCCTTTCATCATATTCCTCAACTGAGCCAGATATTGGAATAGGTTGATCAAACACTATTGGTATTGAATGCACATTCATATTGACGTCAATAGATTATATAACTATTGTTCTTTCGAGGATAGAACAGTCTCGACGCTTCTTTTTTTCTTAGGATGTGGGGTAATGAAACCATCAGCGTCCACCATTGGGGTTTTCCCTTTCTTGGGGCTTGAGTTGAGAATGTTATCTTCAAACTAACTAGGATTTTAATCATCAGCAAGTAAGGATTCACTAGAATCAGAGAGTTCCCCTTTCTCCTTTACTTTAGGGTCATATGATTCAATTAGATTCCCTTACTCTTTCATCAGGGTATGAGGACTATTGCAATCACCAGTGACATTAGGAAGAGAATCCAAAAATCTTGATGTATCTGTAGGATGGATCACTAGTTGAGGTGAATGATAATTAGGTATCAAAGACTCCTTGTTGATATCATAATTCTTCTCTGCATTATCCAAAGGGCCAACATTTTCTACCTAATAAGAATTTCTCGCATCCTTTGGAGGATACATCATGCCTTTTGCAATACAAGTAAATTTATAAGGCTTGGTACAACATTAATGGAGTCGCAATCTTTCTGGTCATGCCCAAGCCTATGACAAGCATTGCATTAATCTGGTGACCTTTCATAAACAACATCCTGGAAGAAACCAGATTCGCCATTCTAAATCCAAATTTGGGTAGGAAGACTCTTACAGACATCGACTTCATCACATATTCTAGCTACTGATGGTCTGGAAAGATGCGTCGTCACTTAATCCATCCTTAAATGAGTACCAATAAGATGAGAAATCGAAAACAGGGCTTCATGATTGAAAAGGTTAAGCGACAGACAAGGGAAGCTAACCCAGATCAGGACTCTGGGAGGTTCACAGTAGGCATTCAAGTCTGGGGTCCATTTGAGAACATGCATTGAACACCTTCCAAAAGACCATGATCTCTATGTCCAAAGTCAATAAAAATCCTCTTCGGAGGGAAATAGAATTACAAAATTTGATGCATTCAAAATTCTGAGATGGAAACCCGAAAATCCAATGGATTCAAGAGCAGTTCTTAAGTATTTCAGAGACGGTATGTGGTATGAGAATCTTCCAACAAGAACAAATCGAATGTCATAAGAAAGATGTTTTACCTCATTTGTAGAGAGGGAAATCGCCAAAAGGCCATGGTGACAAAAGTGTTGCGTGTTAATAGGAAGTCCAGGGACATCGACATCATGCGCTCCAGGATTTGAAGATCATAAGGAAACCATGATTGTGAAGGTTCTCGGTGCTTAATTGTATGACCAATTCAGGTTGGTGCTTTAAAAAAATGGAGTTATGGGTGGGATATCCCTTTGGGGGATATCGTCTGCCTTTCCGGCTTTGTTGTGTGGTGTGTGTGTGTTTAATATAATTGTACCACAAAGCACCATATATATATATATATATATATATATATATATATATTATTTTTCTATTCTAAGGAATAAATTCTCTCCAAATGTTATTCACATAAATAACTAGCCCAAATGATTATATATCTAAAAAATGATGGAGAGGGAGGAAAAGTCACTAATGTGGTCATCGAATCTCCCAAAAATAAATTGAATGTCAACTTTTTAAAGGATCCCCACAAATGAACACCCACTAATTAAAGTAGTTTTCTATATTGAATAAAATTTTAACACAAGGAATAACCATTCCAAATCTTAAGATGTGGGGGTGAGTAATAGAAAACCACTAAAATGTTTATCATCTAATACCATGTTTCCTAAATGAATAACATCTTGAATTTTTTTTAAACCTTTCATATTCAATAAAGAGGTGATGTTGAGGGAATTCTAATATAGAATTTGTCTATTTAGACATGTAAAAATCAACATAATTACATATGTTTGTCTTTTTAATGGTGTTCCCATAGTTGAAATAACTTTTAACTATAATATTAAATAACAAAAAAATCTTATTCCATAATAAATATTCTTACATAAACCATCCATATAACATATCTGTAACCATATTATATAATCTTATCATCTATTCCAGAAAAATCATCAGCATACTATCTGTGATATCATCACTTCCATATCATAACTATCACATGTTCAAGGAACTGATACTAGTAATCACGAAACAATCCTCCACATAGAAATACCCCTCTAGGTTGAACCATATACAATTAAAAATTACAAATAGTCCACATCATTAATTTATTTAATATCGTGATGTTTAGAATATTCTATTTTAATCCTTTACTATTAATAAATAATGGAAATGAAAATATAACTAGTGCCTGTAAAAATAAAATATCATATAATGTTTATAAAAATAACAGTTGGAAACCCCTTCATATGATATAGAACCAAATTTTGAGTGAAATTTCCAATAGTAATATGTATTGAGATAGGATTAATTTTTTTTAAATAATTAGTTTTGTCAATGAAAAAATCAGGAACATAGTGTACACTAAATCAAATTGTACTACATTTACACAATATTAATACATTATTTTCCAACACATATCTACCTATAGTAAATATTAGATACATTGAAGTACTAAACTATTAATAAAAATAGAATAAAATTATGACATCAAAAATTTCAACATAGAGTCACATTAACCATCTCTAATTGTACAACAATAATTTTCTTGGGTGATTGTTCTCACTAATGTTTCATAATCACATATTCTCATGAATAAAATCACTAATTCTCAATATAATGTTATTTCCTATATTAATTAATATCATAAAAAATATAATAATGATTAGGTGACCCACTAGAAACTACTAATATATCATTATCATCATAAATATACATGTTTTATCTTTGATAATTCTCTTGTTGAAATCTTATTTTTTAATATTCATTGACATAACTACCTAAAACAAACAATATAGGGTATACAATATGATATACTCAAGAAAATGATAAAATTAACTTCTTATCAAAATTTATATTGATTATATGACCATAAATATCAATTTATATACCTTAAAATATTTAAAAACACATATTGAAGTTTCTTTTTCAGGTATGATACTATTGTCATCATGATTGATTTATAAAAATGATAGTTGTTAAATAATTACCACAAAATTTTTGGAATTATGGTTACAAAATATATTTCACTCTATTATGTATATATATACGCATTATAATTATATTAATTATAATAATAATATTTTTATCTTTAACAAAATAGTGTTTAAACTGACTTTTTTTCACGAAATAAATATGTGTTATAATATAATATACAATACTACTCACATAAAAAATTGAACAATTTTATTTCAGTAATACATATTGTTACATTAATCATCAAAAAGTCCATTTAAAATTACAAAATAAAATTGGAAAAAAAATATACAACAAAAAAGATAAAATGGGGAACGTCGGGTCACCCTATTATTCTAGAATAATCACCCCTCATCCGTCACTATATAAAATAAAAAACATATTAATAAACCAATATAAATCAATGAAAATGGAAATTTAGTTCCATGAGATTAATTGAAAGAAATATTTAGTGAATGATTGAAGTAATATTTTTAGGAGGCAACCTAACTTTTGGGAATGGTAGCCTGACCGTTTTGAAAATTAACATGACCATTGGAAAATTTATTTATACACCAAATATTAAAGTATGATATACATAATATTTATCATTATTAATGAAATTATTTATACTTTTTGTAATTCTGAAAAATAAATACCATGATTAAAAAAAATCAAATAAAATATAAGCACATTTTTTAATATTGTATATTTTAGTCTATTCTGTTAAAATAAAAAATTTAATATTATATAATTAAATTTAATAATTCAATATATTTATTTTGAAAAAATTAATATCATTTTTGATATCACAGTTTCAAAATTTTCAAAGGGATTGTTTTAATTTTTTGAAAAATACCAATTTTAATGTAAATGTAAATATAAAATTTTTAACATTACTAGTGTTTTTTAAATTACATAAATCTTAATGTAATAATTAAATAATACATTATAGAACATGTTATTCAATATTATATATCTTTCTACATTAAATAATTCACTAGAATACAATTTTATAAACCAAAAAATAACATTCAAGAACCTTAAGACAAAAGTGATTCCTAAAAATAAAAATTTATCTTTTCCCAATTTCGTTTTTAAAAAACTAATAAATTTGATTTATAAAGGTTTTTCTTGACTTAGAAATATTATATTATATTTTTATTAAATTTATATTATTAAAATTAAGTATTTAACGTTTTACCATTGATATTATATTTTATTCAATAGTTTATTCTAAAAATACACATCTCCTCATGTATAAATATCCCCACACTCTCCCATGGGAGAATCACACATACCATTATTACCAGATCCAATCTTCTACCAAAACCCCACTATCATGACCATTTGAATTCAGAAGGAAATTTTGTATTAATGTAACTCCAAATATCGAGGGATTTGTACTATGGTACAAGAGAATCTACAACGAGGATTAAGTAAATTGTTTTAAACTTTTATTCTTTGGGTATATTATTTTTACTTTCATTCTTTTATCACAATCATTTAAAAAAATATATTATTAAAAATGAATTAATTTAACATTATATTAATGATTCTATCCTACTATATGTATAATATTTACCAGATATATAAATTAAAAAACATTCTTCTCCCACTCTGTAGACAATATGAGGTCAAAGGAACGTTAACCACATATAAATAAATTGTCATGTATTCAAATATAACCATCATCCTCGATGCATAATGTTAACTATATATACTTTAAATCATTTAATAAAATTTATTAATGGATTCTATATTTAGTTATACTAATTTATATATTATATTTAAAATGCACTGAAATCAAGGAAATAGATATATTTTTATGTAAAAAATTATATCAAATTTAAAAACCCATAACTAAGGAAATTAAGGAATACAATCATATTTCAATAATTGATAAATAATGGTAAAAAATTAAATAATTTACATCTGGGACACTATTTTATTAAATATTATTCTATAATCCAAGAGGTGAAAAGGTGGTGAAAAGCATGAATAAAGGTATTTGTTTTCTCAAACAAAATTACTTTTCATTAGATTATCCCACACTCATGACATATTCAGTGTGGATATTAATTTAATGTTCTGTAAATATCAATTAATTATTCTTCGTATTTATTTTCATGGATATATATTTTCCTCCTCAATTGTTAATTCATATAATTTTTTTTCAAAAAATTCATTTCCTTCAAAATCAAATATTTCAAACCTCATGAGTTGTTTCTTACACAAGGTAAAGTGATATTTTATTTCCCAATATTATCACCCATTTTCAATTAAGAACCCCATATTATTTCATTAATATATTATTAATTAAATATATATGAGACCCACTAAATTCCATTGGTTATTACATGAATTTTATTATTATAAAATCCATGTGGTATGCATGATTATATAAATATTAAGATGTGAAGGGTGGGCCTGAGATTATATTTCCCTCTAATGAATTATGTAATATGATTTATCTCCTATGATAATGTGTTATATTCTTGAAAATGATGTTAGATTTTTTCATAATGATGATGTTATGGTTATGCACACATGTGTTTTTTGAACATGATGAAAACATTGTTAAAAAAATTGTGTGCAACTTTCCCACTACGACATGATGTTTAATTTTTATGCATTCCTATATTCAATTCCAATATCACATTATTCCCTAATCATATTAATTATGATCTTATTATTATTATAGGTTGATTATTATTATTCACAACCATGTTATATTTATTCATGTCCTTTATTCATCATCTTATTATGATTTTAGCTTACCCCATTCATGAATTTCTATCCTTTGGTGATGACATGTATAAAATGGAATGTACAATTTTACAGATAATGATACGGTATTTTAATAAATGTTTATATTTTATAATGTATAAGGTATGTACCATCCTTATTATTAAAGTCACTAAACTTATTGATCTTGTATATTTTTCTCTATTATTTTTTTTAAATTGAAAATGATTTAATATTTTTGTAATGAAAAATTAGGTCACTCTAGTTGGGATCTGAGTGTGATTTATTAAATATGGTAATTTGCATTAGATAAAATATTAAAAACCATAAATATTAGCATATTTATAGATGAAAAATCTTATAATAATATTGTTAGAAGAGGATAAACACCTGGATCCCCAATGATATTCATTTTTTGCTAATTCTAGAATATAATTCATTATTACTACATTGTTGGCATCCATTTTTTTCCAAAACATCTCTATTTTAGAAAATTGCGGGAACTAAGAGAAACCACGATGATAACCCAGTTGATGGATAATGAAATAATTTTTTGAATGATATGAACAATTCTATGGGATATGGAGTTCAAAACAATATGTATTTTTTCACCCACCTATCTATGTCTATGAATAATAACATGTACAACATGGAATGTTGGACCTCAACCAATAAAGAGAATCTAGAAATTTAGTCCATTATGTTCCACTGAATATGTTTCCTCACCCTTAAACATTAATTAATCTTGAGTTACGTAAATCATTTATATTGATGATCTTTTTTGTTTAGATTTTAAGAGTATTATTCCATAACTATAACATTACATCTCAAATATTACAAAGTAGACACTTATACTCTATCCATTTTATCAAAAAAATAAAACTCCTTAAATAAGACAAGAATACTTTTCTTGATATAAATCTTCTTGAATTAGTCTGGTTTCATACCCTTCTGTATACCATGATGTAAACATTTCAAAAACATGGGATCGACATAAAATGATCAGTAAGGGTTATAAAATAAAGAAAAAACACATTAGTCCATAAATACATACAAATAAATGAAATCAAAAATATCACTAATAAAACATATTCAATTTAACATACCTCGTGAAGTAATACGATTTATGAATAACACGATGAAATCATATATTATAAAGGTATCCTATAGAATCCATAGCATACATAAATTATAACTTTCACTGCAATGTAGGGAGTTACATTTGGAATAACCATCATAGTATATTCCCAAAATCATGTTGGAGAAACATTAGCATTTACCTTCACATTGGCACCTAATGATTTGGAGACCTATCCTGAGATAACCCCCTGGTGAATCATAAAACCAGCCGTATACTTAAACATTTCCCAAGAACAATTACATAATCATAACACATAGAACATGCATAATGGAAGGAAAATATTTCCACATTGTAATCCAAATATATCATTTCAATATATTTACATAATAAATGGATAATAAAAACCATTTTCAATACCAGAATACATAAAAGTGTATATGGTATTTATATTTCTTTTAAAAACATTACGACTTCTTTCCGAAAGCCAAATTTCAAATGATCAATGTGGTCGCAGAAAGGTCGGTGTCACTATGTACATTGATAACATACTTTACTGTTTTTCATTTAGTAAAACACTTCATTGATAAATATTCCATTTGAAAAGAATTAAATTAAATTAATAGAAAAGTGTATTGTTGTATATCATATAAAAAAGGTCATGTATAAACCAAAATATGCCTCACTAAAAGGAGGTTGAGATGATTTCCATTACATTGAGTCTGACTCGTTATGTATATTACCTATTCTTCCTAAATAATAGAATTAAATAAATTTATACATTCTTGTGAACTATATTTATTCTTATTTTTTCTTTTATATCACTTATTACCATGTTATAATCATTGTGTAATTATTTATGTTAATAATGGTTGTTTAGTAGATATTTGGTACTTGAGTCGAAAATGAACCGACTTTGAGGTAAATTATCAACATAGTAAAAATTAAATCATATATAGAATGATATTATTGATTTATATATCATATATATCCTGTTTATATATGTATTTATAATAGTACATAACATTTGTAGATAAGAAATGAAATGCACCCTTTATGGAGACGGTAAGTCGTACGTATGCATTGATACTACATTTATTTATTTTTAATATTTAATGGAATGAAAACTCAATGATACATATTTAAATTATAATTTTAGTATAATGTCATATTTTAATATTTTTAACATAAGTTTGTTAATTCATCCATTATGTGTCCCATGCATGTCATGAACGAGTCATATCACTTTGAGTGGGTGGTAGTTCGCATTTCATCAAATGAAATTATTATATTTACATTTTATTGAATGTGAAATGTTATTTTGTAAAAAATAATTATAGAAAAATATAGACAATATTAATATAATATATATCATATATAAATTTAATTCCATCATAATGTCCACCATGAGATGTGGTATAGGAAAATTGATAATCATCGTTTCGTGAGGCCGTACTTCGTCGTCCAAAGAAACAGAATGTTCGTATAAATTAAATGAAGGAGTGGGTAAGTGTATTTAAAATACATCTCATAAAAACATTATAGTATATTTAGGATATGGGGTTTGTTATTTTATCAATTCATAGGAATATAATAAGGTGTGGAGAAGGGAAATAATGGAATGGAACATTAGAGAAGGCATTTCCTGTAAAACGTGGAACTCCCTTTTATTTGAGCCAAAAGGATTTCTAGAATTTACTTCTACCCAAAGTAATTATTCTAGGAGTAAGGGAAGGATGTTAAGAGGTTATTTGAGCAGGTTCTGAGAAAACCAAGTAGCTTTAGACGTGTTACTATCTTGGTATATGTGGTGTCCTTTTATAAGAGGGAGGATGGTATCTTTAGGAAGGTATTGAAATATTGTATTATTATAAAATAATATTTAGTTTAAAATGGTCCCAAAGTAATTTATTTCTAATATAACATTTTTTTGGGACACAAAATTCTCAACAAATAGGTTTTAAACAAGTATAACAGACAAAATAAACCTATCATTTTGCCTTTACCCTTAGTGAACTAATTTAACTCTTATCATGTCTTCTTGAATATTCATACTCTATCGTTTTTATAGTTACTATAAAATAAAAAATTAATGTCAAGTAATTTATAAAATAAATTTTCAACATTATTTATGTCATTTGGATGAATCTAAGATTTTTAGAACTATTATATCATTTAATAACATAGTATTTTTTTATAAAAACAGATTTATGTCACTTGTTATACTATTCATATCATGACATTTTTAGAAATCCATTACTACTTGATTATTCAAAAATATATCATAAATTAAAATATAACAAGTCATAATAATCCATAAAATTTTTGGATGGAATAAAATGTGTTAAAATAAATTTATTTAAATATTTAAAATCTCATTTATTTAAATCATTCATTAATAAGGTAATCACTACATCATCATTGGGTTATATATATATATATTTATTTATTTGATGTCTAAAAATTATAAATAAAATACCATGATATAATAAATAGCATTATCTTTCTAATTAATATTTATAGTAGACGATATCACTTATATAACCCCATATAAATTTTTTTTAATAAAAGAAACATGATTATCATATATTTTTATTTACGTAAAATTAATTCTTATAAAATGCCATTATCACTCCCATGTGGATCCATGGTGTCTAAAACTCAACCCATGGATGACCATGGTCCAAAATAAATAATAATATAGGATTATTACTTGTATTATGGTATCTTATTATTATTTTAATATTATTTTTCCATTATTTATTCAATTTACCTATTAAACAATGTAAATAAAATAATTAATGAAGTTACAATTCATAATTTCCAAAAAAAAATTATATATTCAAATAATTTAAGAATTTTGATTCTAAATATATACACTATTTCCCGAAATTCAAAAACAATATTTTTTAGTAATTATTTTCAAATTAATTCTATTGTCACACCAAAAGTATGGTTTTTCTGAAGTAATAACTACCATAAGATTGAAATTTTTTTATATCCAATTTGAAAGTCAAATTACATACAATCAACAAGATGGTATTATGTGATAAAAATATAATACAATTACACATATAATACAATTAAATTTACAATCAATATATATAAATAAATTAGATTAAAAGTCAGTTTTGAATTAAAATGCAGTATTTTCTAAAATTTATTTAAAAATGAACATTATCTTAAAAATACCAAAATATCATCCAAAGTAAAATTTATGTCCTAATTATATTGAATAAATGTATTTTGTCAAATGGAACCTAACAAAGTGGTAAAAACTAGATTTAAAAAGGGTTCTTCCTCAAAAGGCGGTAAAACGACCTTATAAAAATGTTAGAGTATTTCATTGTTAAAATCAGATTCGTTCTTATTAAAAGCATCTAAATTTTATTGTACAAATGTTAAGACCTTTAACAAACATGTATATTCATATTGTAGTTAGTTATCTTCATTCCCACTAATCATATAGCTAGGCATTATGTATGATTTAAAATTATAATAATATTATGTTATTTTGAGTATACTTTAATGTTGTGTGCAACATAAGATTTCAAAGCAGCTCATTGTTGTGTGTTTTATACACTATATAAAAAATAATACCCTTTAATGTAAAAAGTATATCTTTTACATATATATTTATGTTAATAAAGAAGTATTAATTATAAATACCCATGTTGTTATATCATTCCCCCTTTTGGGAATTGCATTCTAACAATTCTATTCACTTATCAAATAAGTGGGTGTATTTATCCCTCCTAAAATTTTCATATTACCATGTTTCCTCATAGACCATGTGATTTTTTACAGAACCATTACATGATTGATTACCTTATTTTGATACACTTACTCTCTGTATTTAATAATCTGGACTTGTTGTTCCTCATAAGAAATATTCTCCTCCAATAAGACTTTCTCTGGACGCAAAACATGATATAGATACTAGATATACATCTTCTACATTAAAAATTGTAAATAAATGTGCATTTGGGTTATAATTTGCAGTGAAGTCAATATGTTGGCAACTGATCAAACAATCTCTAGGATTTAATAGGTTTTAATGAATCTTAGACTCAACATTCCTTTCATACCTAAAGGCATCACACTTTTCTTTAGAGAAAGGTTGGGAAATCCATGATCACCTATCTCAAAAGAAATATCATTTCTCTAGTTAACCAAGTAACATTTTTACCTTCTTTGAATAGTTCTAAAGTGCTTCTTAATAAAATGAACATTTTCTACCATCTCTTCCACCAAATATGGTCTCACCAACATCCTTTCACATATATCATCTAAAAAATATATAGTTCGACACTGATTTACATGTAATACATTAAAGGGCGCCATCTATTTACTAGAACAAAAACTGTTATTATATGAAAACTCAACCAAAGAATGATATTGAAACTACTTTTCTGTGTAATATACTGAACAAGCAGATAGCATATCTTCCAAGGTCTGAACTGACTCTTCTGACATCCCGTATGATTGTGGATGAGAAGTCATACAAAAATTTAATTCATTACCAAATGAATTCTAAAGGCCCATAAAATATTTAGAGCTGATCCTAGGATAAAGATCATATACAATATAGAGACATACTCAACATAACCTAACTATATAATTAATATACTATTGATAATAATAATGTAGATATAGAGTAACTCGAATAAGATAAAAATGATCTGATTTACTCATTCACTCAACAATAACTATGATTTCATTGTTAATTCAAGAATTATTTGGAAATATCACTAGGATTTCTATGGACACATTTTCCCATTTCCACTTGGGCATAGGAAAAGACTGAATCATTCTTTTTCCTAACTTCCACTCTGATTTATCCTATTAAAAATATCCTGCATCTCTAAGTAAAGTTAGAAAAGTCTCTTTTCATTCCATCCCACTAGTAATAATCCCAACGATCTCTATGCATCATAGTACTTCATTGATTAACTGAAAATAGAGAACCCTGTTCTTCACATAATAACTCTTTCATCAACTATGAATCACAGGACACAAATAAACTTTTTCTAATCCATAAAACATAGTCTTTAACAATGTTAAATTTAGGTAACATAACCTTATGACCGAATTCTACATTTTTATTCAACTCATTGTCTTCTTTCTGTGCTTGATTTATTCTTTCTAAAAGAAGTGATTGTACTAAAACCTGAAAAAATAGAGGAATTCCATGCACCAATAACATCCAATCCATAATTTATCACATCAGAAACCAAATGATCTTGTTCCAAATGCAACATGATTAATGATGACTTATATTTTTTACTCAAAGCATCATATGCTCTATTTTATTTTACATGATTGTAATGAATCATGCAATCATAATTCATGATTTATTATATCTATCTCCATTTTTTCATGTTTAATTATTTTTTAGTTAATATATTCTTCAATTATTTGTGATCAGTGTATATTTCAGTCTTTAGTCTATACAAATGATGCCTCCAAATTTTTAAACAATGAACATCAATATGTAATTACAAATCATGTGTAGGGTAACTATACTCAAGTGTTTTCACCAGATGTTAAGCATTAGAAATTACCTAATCATTATTAATTATAAAAAACAATTTCCATTCAACAAAGCATCAATATAGAAATATTTTAACCATTTCTGGAACAAGGTCCCAAAACAGGTTTATTCACCAATTTTATTTTCAATTCCTAAAAATATTAATAGCATACTTTGGTCTAGAAGAGAATAACACCATTTCATGTTATCATAGACTGTGGACTAGATAACCATGGAAAATTTTCAAAAAAACTCATATAATAACCAAAAAAACAATGAAAACTACAAATCTCAGTTATATTTGTGGGTCTTTTCCATTATCCCACAACTATTGTTTTAGCATGATCAAAAGGTAGTCCATCTTTAGAAATAACGGGACCATGAAATAATATTTTATTCATAAAAAAATCAGTGTTTTTTAGTTTCCCAGACAATTTATTTTCATTTAATGTGTGAAATAAATCACATAATGACTGTAATGCTTCTATTTAATTTTTAAATATTAAAAATATCATCTATAAGAAAAACCACAATGTATCATTTGAGTCAACTGAGCCATCATTGCAACAAACTGTTCAGTTCTGATTCCAACCGTCTTAGGATGCTCATTTGAAAGGGTATTTTCTTCTCTATTCATTCCCATCCCAGTTTCCTTATTTATTCCCCAGAAAATAATTCTGAGTAAACATGTCATAGATAATGAAAAATGGTAATCTTCAAAATCTATATTTTTTCAATTTGACCATAATGTAAAATAATCTAGGGATTTTAATTTAACAATATCATAACTCCTAATGTTTAATTAATCGACCAATAATACCAAATATAAGGCCCCAACCTTATACATTACTTATCTTGAGTAAAGTCAAGAATTAAAATTGAGGATCTTTTCAGGTGTAGAGTTTTTGAGAATTAGGCCAAAACTGTTACATCACATCTCAAATATTATAATTTTGACACTTATTCTATATCCATTTTTTTCACAAAAATAATACTCCTTGAATTAAACAAGAATAATATTCTTCAAATAAATATTCATGAATTAATCCTTTCTCTTACCATTCCGTATAACCTATGAAAAACATTTTAAAAACTTGGGATGAGAATAAAATGCTATGTAAGGGTTATGAAAAAATAAATTAAAACATTAGTCCAGGAATAAATACAAATATATGAAACCATACTTTTCAATCATAAAATATAATACCTTTATATTACCTCATGAAATCATAAGATTTTTGAAAAACAAAGAGAATTCAAAAATTGTAAAGATAACTTGTGGCATCCATAACATACTTTCATATAGCCTTTACATTAACATAGGGAGGTACGTTTGGAATACCCATCATGGTATATTACCTAAATCTCTTAGGAGAAACAATAATGTTTACCACCGTCATGTTACCCAATACATTTTAGAGTTATATTGGCTCAACCACCATAGTTTTATTATGGAACCACATGTATACAAAAATAATTCTGAACAACCATAACATAATCATAACATATAAGAAAAACATAATGGAAAGATTACATTTCAACATTGTAATCAAAATATATCATTTCAAAATATTTAAATAATCAATGAATTATCAAAACATTTTCATTAAAAATAATTTTAAAAGTGGTATATGGTATTTATGTTTCTTTTGAATACATTATGACTTCTTAAGGAATCCAAATATCAAATAATGCTTACAGCGACGAAAAAGGAATTGGCACCGTATACATTAAAAAGAAAAAGTCCTTTGTCCATTTTGTAAAAATATTTTTTGAGAAATATTCATTTTGAAATTTTTTTAATTAAATGAAAAAATGGTATAATTAAACACCATATAAAAGGAGGTAGTTTATAATCAAAAATATGCCTTGATGAAAGGAGATTGAGACAAAGTCCCTTACCTTGTGTCTGACTCGTCACGTATATTCCTTGTTCCTACTAAATAGAAAAAATAAGTTAATTTATACATTATTCAGAACATTTTCATGTTTATTATTCCTTTTATATCACATATTAAATCATTATAATCATTCCATAATTATTTAATTTAATATTAGTCGTTTTGTCAATATTCAGTACTTGAGTCCAAAATGACATTTTCTGAGGTATATTATCCATGTAGTCAAAATTACATCATCTAACGAATGGTATTAATTATTTAAATATCATATATATCCTGTAAATATATTTATTCTTAATAGTACATAATATTTTGATATTATAAATTAAATTCATTGTTCATGTAGATGGTAAGTAGTATGTACTAATAAACGATACATTCATTTATTTTTCATATTTAAGGGAATTCAAACTAAATGGTAGACATGTATTTTATATTTAAATTATTATATCATATTTTTAAATATGATACCTTAGTTCATTAATTTCATCCTTTATATGTTCTAGGTTTGGCATGAATGAATCATGTAACATTGATGGGGTGGTAGTCTGCACTTCCCCCAATTAAATTGTTATATTTACACATTATAGAAAGCATAAAATAATGATGTAAATAAGAATTACAAAAATATGGATGAAATATAGTTATAATATATATCATATATAAATATAGTTCAATCATAATGGCCCCCATGAGAGGTTGTAGGTATAAATTGAACAATCATCATTTCGTGAGATAGTAGTTCGTCGTCCACAAAAACAGTATATTGGAATCCATTAGATGTAGTTGTGTGTAGGTGTAGTTCAAATACTTATCTTAAACATATCCTAGTATATTGATGATACTGGTTTTCTTATGTAATAAAATAATTATAATTGAATAGTGGGTGGATATGGAAAATAATGACAGGAACTTCATAGAAGACACTACCTCTAAAGCATTTAACTCCATTTGATTTGATCCAAAAGGCTTTCTTTAGATTCTTTATACCCAAGGTAAGGAATCTATAAGGAACATAGGTATATTGGGTGCATATTTTAGGAGATTTTTTATTATCTAAGGGGCCTGAGAGTGGTGATTTTTGGGGTAGATTTGGTGACCATTTACAATAGGGATGAGGGGCACTTTATAATGTCATTGAAATATTATATTATTATAAAATTATTTTCAGTTTAATATGGTATAAAAGTCATCTATTAAAAATATATGTTGTTATTGGGACGAAATCCAATCAGCCAATAGATTTGTGAAAAGTCTATCTAACAAATGTAACCTTATACTTTAGCTTTTAACCTGTGTAAACTAATATAACTACTACCATGCCTTCTTGTATATCAATACTATATGGTTAATATAGTAAATATAAAATTCCAATTGATCCTAAAGTTGTTAATTATTTATATTTCCAACCTTATATCAGTTATTTGGCCGAATAGTAGATTTTTATGACTATTATATAATTTAATAAATTAGTATTTTGTTTTGAAAACTCATATATATCAATATTTATACTATTCATATAATGGATCTATAATAAATCCATAAAAACTTCATAATTTCATAAAAAACATCATTAAATCCAATATAACAAGTCATATTTCCCCATAAAATTCATTGATGGTAGAAAAGGTTTTAAAATAAATTTATTTTAATATTTATATTCTCATTTATTTAAATCTTTCAATAATAAGGTAATCACTAAATCATCATTGTTTCATAAATATATTTATTCATAAGATGTCTAAAAATTAAAAATAAAATACCATGATGTAATAAATCTTTTTCTCCTTCTAATGAATATTTATAGTCGAAGGGATAACTTACATAACCCCATATAAATAGTTCTTTTATGAAATATACATGTTAATGTTATATTTAAATTTACATTAATTAAGTCTTATCAAATGTCATTATCACAACCATGTTGTTCCATGTGGTCCCAAAATTGACCCAAGAACTCCCATGGTTGGATTTATGTACTCAAATAGGATTAGGACATGTTTTAGAGAATTATAATGTTATTATAATATTATTTTTAAACGTTATTTACTCAATTAACCTTTTAGTCATGGTAAATCTAATAATTTCTAATGTTACTATTAATAATGTCCAAAAATAAAAAATAAATATTCACACAATTTGGAAATTATGATTCCAAATTTGGAATCTATTTTCCAAATTCCAAACACATAATTTTCCATAATTAATTTAAAATTAATAATGTTCTCAAACCAAAAAGAGAGTTTCAAGATTTAATAACTACCATAAGATTTACATGTGTTTATGTACAATTTAAAAGTTAAATTACCACAAATAAACTACTTTTGATTAAATTATATAAATATAATCCAATTTAAAAATAAACCCAATTTAAATTACAATCTATCATTATAAATAAATTTGATTAAAATTTGGTTATGAATTAAAATGAAGTATTTCTCATATTCATTAAAAAACAAACTTTATCAGAAAAAAACTAAATTTCATCCAATGTAAATTTTGATGAACCTATTAAAAATATATAAATGTGACAAAAAAATATTTAAAAAGGGTTCCCCTTCAGAAGGTGGAAAACGACCTTTTAATTATATTATAGTATTTCTTGCTAAAAATAGGAATCAATTTTATTTTAATCCACTATAATTTATTAGATAATTGTATACATATTTAATGAACATATATAATCATATTGTAGTTATTTTTTTCATTTATACAAATACTATGTCTATGAGTTAACTTCCACTAAAAATAATAATACGGTTATATTATTTTTCGGTATAACTCAAAGTTGTGTGCAATAAAAGATTTCAACAAAGCCTATTATTTCATGTGGCATACACTATCAGACCCAAAATTCCCTCTAATAGAAAAAAATCTTATTCATAAATACTAATAAAAATGAAAAAGTAATATTCTATAAATACACGAGTTGATACACTGAAAGATAATGATTAGGGTTCCTTCTAATCCTCTTTTCCTAGAATATTGGATTGACCCAATTGAGAATACATTTTATGTTATCCATTATTATGATAATAACAAGACAAAGGTTGAATTAGATGAGATAGAGTGATAATACATTAAAAAAATTATTGAAAAGTTTTTCCATTGAATAGATCTAAAAAAATCTATAGAGATAATTCATATAGCTAAATAAAAAATATGTTGAATATTTCAACGAAAACTAGTTAAAAATAAAAGGGCTTTCAAGATAAACATCAGTTTTTGTTATCAACAATGATAGAAAAATAGATAGATACTTTTATGGTTTAAACTATACCATCAAAATTCATTGGCTATATAAGATTTTGGGTTTTATGAATAAGTTGTTTGTTGTTATCTAAAATTAGAAATTGTGTTTTTTGACTTTTCACACATATAAATATATATTATGATAAGACTCGTTTTTCATGTCTATGGGGAAAATAACCTATGAGGATAGTGGATCTAACTTCCCACATATTAGAAATGTATGAAGAAACTTCTTGGGAAATATCTAAATGGGATGGGGAAATTATTAAATTGTAGAATAAAAGGACACCAATCATGTGAATGTTGAACAGACATGAATAAAATGGAAAACATGATTGAGGAAAGGAAGGAACCTCCTAATGTGCTATCAATGGTTCAATTCTACAACTACATGGAAAAAAGTCACCATGAAAGAAATTCACTAAACCAAAATTCCCGATGGGGAAGAATCATTAGATAACACAATGGATAAAAGTGGAAGGTAATGATTATTCCATCACTACTGCCAATGTGGAACATGAAAATGAAATTGTAATATGTACACTTCCTATTTACTGCCGATTAGAAATTTTTTTATTTGATTCTAGTTATATTCTGTCCTTTATATAATTTATGATTTTTATAACTATTAAGCGATTTCCCCAGTAGCATGATGTAAAGATATCTGTAATCAAAAATAATGGTACAATCATTGAATCCGAAGTGGTGGACTCTTATTCTATAAGAATCTATGATATTAATATACTATTAAATATAATAACACTTCCCTAATTGTAATTCGACACTATATTGGTCATGTATAGGATCGCAATTTTTAGATAAAACTTCAATATTAGGTAAAATAAAATCTATTTTCATATTATAAAACATCCAATGATTCTTTAAAAATGCAAGGAAGATCTTGAATATCCTTTAGAAAATCTTTCAACAGTGTTGGTGTTGATAAAATATGAAGAATAATACCTTTTGAAAATAGTTGAGTCAAATGAACTTATCAATCCAGAATAAATTACCATTTTTAGGGAATAAATTGATGTATTTCTGAAAAAGTTACCTAGATTTCCAATATATTAGGATTTATAGATCTCAATATAACTTATACACAATGAGACTTTTATATCCAAATTACCCTATAGGATGGCCACAATCAAACTTGAGGAGTTAAAGAAGAAGATTTAAGTGAATTTTGACAGTGGTTTGATGCTCCCTAGTACTTTACCTTGGTGTGTGCCAGTGCACAATGTTGAAAAGAATGGCTGATCAAGAGGAAGTGTAAAAATTTTCAGGAGCTCAAAAAGAGTATTATAAATAACATGTATCTTCTACAATGGATTGATGACATTTTTGAATAAATAACTATGATTTCATCACATCTCAAATTTGGATCTTCCTTATGAATTTTATCAAATAAAGGTGAATAAGGAACATATTCAGATGATGGATTTTCATGAAATGTATCGTCACATTGAGTTCAATGTGATTTGCTATGGACTTACTTAATCCCTTGAAATATTTCATGGATTTGATTAATATTGTCTTTAATAATTAAATGTATTTTTTTGTAGTTTTTATGGATGATATTCTCATTTACTCCTAGATAATGGAGGAAAATGAAGAGGATCTACGGATTATGATAGTGTCATTAAGGAATCAGATAATGTATTCTATGTTCTGAATGTGTGTCTTTTAGATGTAGAAAGTAAAATTGTTTTGGGACATGACAAAATGTGATGAAATTTCTACTACCCCATTAATGAAATTTTCAATATAATAATTACCCATGTCCACTAGTTTGAAAAGTTTCATAGTTTTTATACATTAAATGAGTATTATTGATGATTTTTGATGAATTTCCAATGATTTCAAAGACCACTAACTATGTTAATTTGGAAATTGGTAAGGTATATATAGACATAATATTGTGAGGAATTATTTATGATTCTCAATAAGAGTTTAATAATTGTATATTACACAAAGTACAAATAAGTGATAAGTTATATATATATAAACATACATATGTCTCAATGAATGGATGGTGGTGTGTATTCCTATGGAATGAAAATGAAATATCCTATGCATCACGATAGTTAACGATCAATGAGAAGATAGACCAGATAAATTATTTGGAGGTTAAAACTATAATATTTCTCTAATGATTTATTTCAATACTATAACGGTAAAAATTGTGATATATATACTAATAAAATGAGTAAAAAGAATATATTCAAAAATAAGGTGCTCCAAATGCGTCAAATAAGATGGTTAGAACTAATCAATGACTATGGTTTCTCTGTTCACTTCTATCTGGGAATTGGTAACATGGTAGCTGATTTATGTAGTAGAAATTAACCTAATACACTATCCATGATGCGAATAGAGAAAGATCGTATGTCAAACTACTAGAAAACAGTTCTATGGACATTGTTTTTCAAAAAGACTATTTCTATAGACTCCACCTTTAGCCGTATTTTTTTATTATATAACAATATATCATTATCTATTGGCTATTTCCATTATTTTCTACAATCATGGATATAGGTGAGGTCTATATCCATAGTTCTCTAAAATTGTGGCTATATATTTCCAAATAAAATAATATTTCAAAGAATTCTAGAAATGATATACTCAATGTTTTAAAAAATATTGGATATAGCCTATACCAATAGACAATGTTGTAAAGAACCGTGTATATTGGGTTCTCCATAGATAGACTATATCCAGAGTATTAAAAAACCATGGATATAGAGCATAAAAATATCCATGGATTAAAATAACATTGTTTGTAGGGTCACCACATATCATCTCTAGCCACGATTTTATAATACTTTGGATATATGATCCCTATGTAGTGTATATATCCATGGTATCACTATTATTCCCATGGTTTTTAAAAATATAAAAATATTATATGTATATATATATTTGTGAATAAAAATGGACAGCATAATGGTTATAAACTGAAGTACATATAGTGAAGGTGGATGTTTTGATTCCCACATGTGTTATTTTATGTTAAATTTCTTTTGCAATAGTTTCTAGAATCATGGGAATAGATTCTATATCCATGGTGAAAAAATTGTGGCAATAACACTTCAAACTTTTGAAATAGTCTATTACATAGTAGAGGGATTTAGCCATGGTTTTAAAAATTTTGGATATAAATTCTACTCCCATGATAGAAAACTGTGGAAATATCCTTGGAATCCATGGATATATCTTTGAACTGTATCCAAACCAATAGGTTCCATGACCTAGTTGAACAATGGATATAATCTAAAGCCATGTGATTTGACCATGGCTATAGTTATAAAATGTAGTTGTGTTCATGGATTTAAAAATGATGGTCATAATATCATAATGGAAGGAAATATATCCTTCCATTCCTAAATTATTGTCAAACATTCAATCCATTAGAATATCAAGGATGAAAAAAGGGATGATCTGGAGAAACAAATAAAGGTGAAATCAGTAATGAAAGTGAAGCTACAAGAGTTATAAATCGATGATGGTGGTGTGATTCACTTACGAATGAGTAGTTGTGTGCCTTCATCGCCTGATATAAATAATTATCTATAAGATAATTCAAATATCTCATATTTCTCCATCTGTCATGGAGGTAAAAAGATGTTAGATGTTCTCCAAGAAACATTCTGGTGAAAAAACAGGATGAATAAGATTATAGAGAATATATCATTGTGTTTTTATGTCTGAAAGTTAATGAAAATAGACAGAATTCAAAAGGCATGATGAAACTATTGCCTATAAACAAAGGGATGTTGGATAATCACACTGTGGACTTCCTCAATACTCTCCCAAATACATAAAAATGAATGTTGTTATATGGGTTTTTTTTATAAACTCATAAAGACTACCAACTTCAATTCTATTTGGAATGATATATCTCTTTATAAATTTTCCATGATATAAGTGAATTAATTGTTTAGGTTGTTTAGGGGTCCACTTTTTATCATCTCATATAGTGATCTGAGGTTTATATTTATATTCTGGAGAAGTTTTCAACATGATTTGTGTTCAAAATTAAATTTTAGCATAGGATATCACCCACAAACCCATTGAAAATATGAAAGGCCTATTCAGATACTCAATGAAATTATAAGATCCCTCTCAGTGGAATTAAATTGGGGATGTGTTCGACATCTCCTATTAGTTGAGTTAGCATATGAAAAATTATTCCCCTCGATTCATCAAATGGCTCCATATTAATCATTGTATTTGATGTGATGTAGAAAACCAACATGTTGGGATGAAGTTGGTGAAAAATAAACTTGAACCTAACCTAGTTCAACAAATGAAAAAGAGCTCACAAACAATATAAAAACATATAAATTCTACTCAGATTTTAAACTAGATAAATTTTCGAAACCATCGATGGGATATGGAGTTTAATAGTGGATGAAAAATTTTCTTTTGAATATCACAACAGAAGATATTCAAGTGGTAAGGAGAGAAAGGGATTCTTGGAAAAAGTTTTATTAGACCCTTTGGGATCCTTTTCTCATAAGGGAAATAGACTATCTGCATAAACATACACCATGTATGGATCATGTTTGTGATGTGTTCCCCGTATCACTCTCGATAAAATACATAACATATTTCTCACAAATACTTAATCCAATTGTGGTACAACAGATAATTACTACTCATATGTAGAGAGTATGATTGAGATCATGGTCTATAGAGTCAAAGTTAAAAGAAACAAGGAAAATTTCAATTTCAATGTGTTTTGGGGGAAAATAATTGTTAAATGGTTCCATGTGAATTAGAGGAAACAATGATATAGAACTACCATAAACAATATTAAACTGATAATGTCAGTTGGAATTCCATAGATGAAATTTATAATTGGGAGAAGGGCGTAACATCCCAGAGATTATCAGTGTCATTTTTCTCCTCAAATATATGTGTTTTATAATATACTATACAGTATTATTGACATAAAGATTGTTAAAAATATTATTTCATTAATAAATATCGGGGTATTAATCGGCAATGAAACTAATTAAAATTTAAATATTACAAGTAGAAATAAAATATTAATGAAAAGATAAAATGGGAAAATGTAGATCGCCCCGACCTACTAGATTCATCGAATCCAGTGACAACACTATAAAAAATAAACAAGATATTATAAAACTAATAAACATATTAGAAAACGTAAATATTGAATATTTTTAGTAATTGAGTTGAATATTCAGTTTTTAAATAAAATGTTATTTATAGGAGGTAACTTTAACATTGGAAATAGTTACCTATTCATTAGGAATAGTAATGTTACCGTTGGAATAATAATATGAACAAGAAAAGAAATCAGAATAAATAATATTTATCATGTTTAATCTATTTGAATATTAATATTATATTGGTTAAAAATAAATTCCATGAATAAAAAACTCAATGAAACTATAATATAATTATTAGAAAACTGTACTTTAAATTAATTCTTAAAAATCATAATTTTTATATTAAATTTTAAATTAAAAAATATAGAAATAAAGTTTATTTAAGATGAATATATTTTATTGAAATCCAAAATTATAAATTGTTTAATGGTAATTTTTTTATTAATTTTATGACATGATTTAATTTTTTGGTGATTAAGAAAAATATAGTTTTTTCACATAACTATTGTATCTTAAATAACATCATTAATTATTTGATAATAATTTAATAATTTATAGAACATGAGTTTAGTACATATACATTTTATTTCATAAATGATCCCCTAAAATAAAATAAAAATAATTTCAAAACAAATAAATATCTCTCCAAAACCTAAAGTCAAAATTCATTCCTTAAAATAGCAATATATCTTTTGTCCACGGTCCTTTATAGTACACTAAATAACTTGAATTTTAATAGAGATTAAAATAATTACACAACTTTTATTTTATTTATATATGAGTTATAATGTCAAAAAAAATTATTACATTTTTTAACAATGATATAATATTTTATTCAATATTTTATTCCCAAAATACACCTTTACTTAAGGATAAATTACCCATCTCCATCCACTCAAAAAATAATTGTGCATGTCTTATAGAATCTAATACACGGAAAAAATATTCCCTCTCAAGACCCTTATAGTATCTATGGATGTTTTTTTTAATAAACCAACTCCAAACATTGATGGGTTTTTAGTGGTGTAAAATCGAAGAATGACCAAGGATTATGTACATTTCGAGAAACACTCTTTATTTTTATTTCTTCATTTAATTCAATTTCATTTTCTCCACACCTTTAAAAAACCATACAAGAATAATTAAGTGTTATGTTATCATTTTATTAATTATTTTATCCTTATATATATATACTATTTATTATATATATATGTATCAAAACTTTCCTTCTCTACTCTCCTAACAATGTCACCTTAATGATCGGTTAACCACATACGAACATATTACCATGTCAACACATATAACAAACATTATTCAGGGATATTTTAAAATATATAAAATATGTAATATTTTTATTATAATTATAATATACATATTCAATTAATTATATTATTTTATAAAGTTCATTAAATAAAGAATTGAAATCAATAAGAAAAGGAAATTCATATGTAAAACAGTATATCACAATGACATAGCTATATCAAAAGAAATTAATAAATAAAATCCAATGAATATAACTGATTAATATATGTGAATATTAAAAAAATCTATATAATTTATTAAAAACTAAATATTAATTTTTTTCATAGTCACAAAAGTGACCAAATAATGTAGGAATAAAGGTTAGGTATGTCTTGAACACACTTACATTTCATTAGGTTATCCCTCTTTCACGACATCTCTAGTGTGTATGTTCCATTAATATAACTTAAATATCATTTCATTTTTCTTAACTTTTCTTTTAACGTATATACATGATCCACATCAATTTTAATGTGAAATAAAATTATTTTCCAAATATATATTTCTTTCCAAAAGAAATCTTAGATACCAATGTGTAGTTTCTTTTCCAAACATAAATGATGATTCATTCAAAAACATGAAATCAATTTTTCATTTTGTATCCGAAAAGTCTATTCATTCATGTACAGTTTATTAAATCTATATGAAACCCATTACCTTCCATTTGTTTTCATTATTGTGATTTTAATACATTGTTGGTGACCTACAAGATTATGTAACTTTTATAATGTGATATATGGGCCAAGAACTATATTTCCCTCTAATACATTGGGAAATATAATGTACCCCATGTTATAATTCTTAATTGGCATGACCATAATTGTATCTTTGTTAAAAATAATTATATTATGATTATGAATATATGTTATGCATGAAAATGATGCCAGATTTGCTCACAACTCTGTGTAAAATTTCACCACTATGACATGATGATTCATTTTTATTCATTTCCACATTCCCTAACTTTATAAATTTCAACCCTCGTAATATTAACGATGATCCTATGAATATAATATAGTGATTATTATTATTCTCACTCATTTCATATTTATTAATTTCCATTATTCATTCTTTTTTGTGATTTTATATTACCCTATTTTTCAATGAATATCCTCTGGTAATTACATGTACATAAGAGAACATGATATTTTAAGAATAAATTTAATGAATCTAAAAATGTTTATTATTTTTTATGTTCATGTAATGTGTGAAAATAACTTTCTAAAGACAACAATACTTTTAATAATGTATTTTATTACGATTAATGTGTTAATCATGATAATTATTTAAATGTTCTGTAAAGAATGTTTGGGTCACTATATTATATATATAAATGAATAAAAAACAGCAACAATTTATAATAATAATTTATTATATCAATCTATCAAATTTTATTCCACATTCGTGTAAATATATACAAATGTATATATAATTATTTTAATGAATACAATCATAGATATATAAATATACATATCATATATATATATAAGTGTGTAAATACACACATACATATATATGTATAATAAACTGTTGAAGCCACATAGTGTGTATTTTTTTTATTATCAATTATGTAATATATATAATGAAATGTAACTTATTTAAGTACTTTGTTGTCCTAGAAATTAATTAGGTAAGATCTTTTAATTTCCTAAAAAAAGTCACTATTTTCTAAATATGGTTGTATAATAAATATTCCATGAAGTATGGATGTTATTTAATCTTCTAGAACATATTATTTTGGAAGGAAATGATAAGGAATTATGTTCGAACATAATACTCAAGTAAATACAATCACATTTTGGAAATGAAGATTTTAGGTATGTGTGGAAGTTTCAAATTGATATAGATGATGATATATAAAAATTTTAAGGTTTATTTTATGGTAAAGATTAATTTGTAATGTTATTATTATATATATCTATTAAAGAATATTTTATTTACAGGGAAGGAATACTTCGACAAGTTATTCATCATGATGAATGTTACACATATATGTATATTATTAAGTGTAGTGATTTATTTTATTTTATAAAAGTAAAAACATACATGTCTTTATTTGAATTTAAAATATATTAGAATGTTATTGAGAAGGCCTATGGTTTAGTTGAATATGTTCATATGATATTTTAAGAGGATAATGTTAGTCTGATGAAGTTTAGTAACCACATGAAGATAAATTTATAATTATTCCTACAGTGTAATGGTTTTTTTTAGTATGTAATGGTTATATAAATATTTTTATACCCTTATTAATGTAATTATAATGTAATATTAATGGGTATAATAAGTTATTTGTATATTTATGTAAATTTACGTAGAATGTTATATTTTTATGAAAGGATAACATAGAATAGTATAAAACTCTGAAAAGGTGACATATATATTGTAACGGTTACATAAAATAAAATATTAAATTAAATTAAGTATTGAAAATTTAAATATAAAAATTTCGGACCAGTGTAACATTAGTTTTTAAATTCAACTAGTCATCATGGTCAATATTCATAGAAAGAGATTGTACCTTTTGATGGATCCTCGCAGTCGATCTGTATAGAAAATTTTATACCTCATGGATTAACCTAATAGTAAAAATTCATATGGTTCCTTATCAATATCCTAAGACATATTTTTGGTTATATTCTTGTAAATGGGTTAAATTCAAAATCCCACTTCATATTGTCACTTTTCTACGTCAAATGTTCACACATTATGGTCAGCATGTAGGTTGAAAATCTGAGTTTCAAAAAAATTATATTTTGATGTAAATAAATCATATGGTCGTTATTCTATGATTCAATGTTAAAATATCATGATTATTCACATTAATCAAGATATTTTCTTAAAATAAATTATGAAACAACCACTGAATAAATTATAACTAAATCTAATATGCACCACACAAAAGCAATGGAGGCCATGACACATATAGTTCTAGATAAAGATGAGGCAACACTGTATTGAAATATATATGGTTTTTTTAAATGAAATAGTGTGTTTTAAATAGACATATGGGAAAAAATAATGTTCCATGTCACATATTAAATCATGATTTTATATCAATTCATGAATTTTAGGTGTAGGATTTCATATGAGTTAAATGATACAGATTTTATGGAGATTTTATGTTAAGTAAAAGACCACATTAATCCAAAAACAGAGTGAAGAAATAAAGTTGAAATATTTATTTCGATAATAAGGAATTTTCAAATAAGATATTAAAAATGATTTGTTTTGGAAAATATGATAATTTTTTAAATTGAGAATATTATGTCTTCCGAAAGTCTATATAATAAGGATACATGATGTTTATATTTGAGGAATCTTAATGATTGAAAATTATAAGAAAATTATTAATGTAATAAAGTGAATATATATCAGAATAATAAACAATGAAATATATAATCCCACATTTTCATGCACTAAATAGATTCTAAAATTTGAAAAATCAATGAAGATACCATTTTATTCTCTTCCATGTAGAAGAATAAAATGATAGACCCAACAGTAAAGGAAAATTCTCATTATGTTATGTAAATGATAGAAGAGGGTGTTTTAATGCTACAATACATTTCACACCGAAGAAGTATGAGGAAGGGTAGACTAACCAATACTACTTCTAGAGATTATTCATATGATTAAGAAAATATGACTGACGGTGTTATATGAAGATTTTATTTTATTGGGAAAATAAAAATTAGATATAGAGAAGTAAGTGATTTAAGATATTCTGCATATAGTGACACAATGTTCTAGATGGTGAGAATTAAATGCTAGATAAATCTACCATAGTTGTACTAATAATAGTGATATAACACAAGATAATATTGAACCATGATGTATCCAATATATTATCTTAAAATAATGATTAATATTAACAGTAACTAATCGATAGGGACTCATTGTAGGGCTAATGATCTTTCCTTAAGGAAGAAAAAGTATATTATCTTATCCAAAGGGACAACAAGACATTACATGATTTATTATTAGTCATTCCTAGGATAATTAGTTCAATTCTATACAATTGCACATTATTTCATTGATTATTAGGTGAAAATAGTGTGTATGTGTGTGGGAAAAAATTTACCACACATCATGAACATAGTCATCCATAGGGATGATAACTTCATTAAAAAAACCACATCTTTTACTGTGTCCCTTTCTAAATCTGTATCCAATTTCCAATGAAATTAATTATAAAGAGTGTGAGATAACCACTCACTGAATATTTGAAAAGGTTTATTGTGATAACATGTAAAGTTATAGTTAAATTGAATGAACATTGATTCCCTGACCATCTCGGTATTGGAAACAACCATATATGATCTAAAAAATTAATAATAAATGCAGGTAAACATGTCCTTGTGAGTGAAGCATGGAAATTATGAGTCTCATTGGGTATGGTAGCCTGATCTAATATACCACTTAGACCAATCTAGAATAACTCAATGTGGACATTATGTTATCATGGTATATTTATTTTAATTAAATACCCCAACTTATCTTTAAATAGTAATAAAATATTTTCTATCTTCCTCTATTAACATAGTCACACACAACCCACTATGCCAACAACATTCGGAGCTACATAAAACACAACTAGAACCCATCCCTATATTTATTAGTCCTCTTTTCTACTTAACCACCAAATTTTGATATGTACATTGTAATACATATGTGTAATTGTCTACCCACGAATTTTAATAATGGTATCATGATATCACCCCCTCACATGCTCCGTGTAGGTTTTATTGAGGATAAATAACATGGGGGTATTATTAACACCTTATGATCTAAAGACTCACATATACACCATTATCACTACCCATGATTTGATGATGAACAATTTTTTAATCCACTAAATTGTTTATTTTCCTATTAAATTATAAATTGACCCCCAATAACTCTATATGGTATATTCTATTGGGGTTTTTTTTGTGAAAACAGATCTAGATTAAGGATAATGGTGGAGTGATATTGTCTACAAATACACTGTATTGATGTGGTAGGTGGTCATGAAATTCCAAAAACCTCTAATTAAAAGATTTTATAAGAAATATATTACCAATTGTATAAATATATAAATATATCCATATTTTTTATCAAATATTAAATACAAGTAAACCTATTTTTGTTAGAAGAACATGGATTAGAAGATATAATTTCGTAAAATGTGAAATGTTTGTGAATGAAAATTAATCATATTTTATAAATTTTTATTATTGTAATATATACCATTAAATAATAATTATACAGTGAATTATAAGGTAATTCTTCAGTAAAAATTCATATCAAAATGGGATAGGGTGGGAATTTTTCTACCTAAAGATACTATTATTTCTTTTCTCTATTCCTTTTATTTTGTTCTATTGTCAATGTGATAGAATGAGAGTCAAAGGGGGAATGTTTTACTATCAATAGGAAATATTTTCAATAATTTTATGAATTATTTATATTATTATATATTTTTTATAAATAAAACATCATTTCATAATCAATACAGTGACAATAAGATTCAAACATGAGGTCAATTTTAAAAGTTTTCAATGTTTTTTAATAAAAATTTGAAATCTACATTCCTAAGAGTAAAATGAAAACTGAATCAAAAACCCAAGAACCTATAATTGACACAAAAAATCAACCCAAATATAAGCCTCATCTATTAGTATCTACTGGTATATTACATAAATTTTCAACGGTTTTATTATGTTAATATATCAAATATACCAATTAAGTATCAAATTACAAAATAGTCATTAAAATTTTAAAATACCAAAAAAAATGTTATAGGCCTTTATAATTGGAAGAAAATTAAATATTTTCATTGTAGAGAATTAAAATATCATCCAAACAAAATAGTGAACTCTGATCTATTAATTCATACAATTTCGACCCAAACATCCCTATAAAAATTACAACTTTTAAAGGATCCTTCCAAAATTTAAGATGGAAACCACAAATATAAATAACGATCCACAATATATAATTTATTTAATTCTCTATAAGTAACACCTTAATCAGGAACAATCTCTTGATCCTCCATCACACTAAAACCCATGTAATCATTCACCATTACCTACATGACCTATGAGTTATAAAAAAACAATACATCAACATAATAATTCTTTTTTTCCATTCTAAACCACTATTGGTGGTTACAAAAATGAAAAATATTCCGTTAAATTCAACTCATTAGATAAAATATAATAAAAATTATTAGGAAAATATCTTATTAAATTTTATGTGAATCATTTCATTAATTTAATTCGAGTAACAATGTCTAGAAAAAAAAATCTATTATTAATCTTAATCCTATACTATAAAGAGTTCTGAAAATCCAACAAAAATTTAACTTCCACATAAAACATCCACAATATAATTGTATTGAAATAAAAATCTCTATATAATATAAAAATAATTATAATTTAAAGAAACTAGATTATCTTGAAAACATAAAAACACAACAATGAAGAATACATTACTCTACAATAGAGGACAAATCATCATTTGATATTAGAAAAGGGAGATAAAATTTAAATTTCCCAAGACTAAAATAATGGATATTACAAATATATATATATATATATTATCGCATAAAATTTTAAACCATTAAATGGAGGAAATTATTATACTTAACAAAAATATGAAAAGACAGATCCCAATAAAAAATTAGATGGATACTTTCAAAAAACCTATCTATTTGAATGGAAATGTTATTGAATACCATTATTAATTTTGATAATTATTAAAAAAGTAATCATAAAAATATACATCAGATATCTCATATATACATTGTTATAACTTTGTAAAGATATTATGATTTCATGAATTATCATCTAAGCCAATAATATTATATTAAATACTGATATTGAAATGAAACTTTTTATCCCTTTCTAATTAATAAATATATATATTTAAATTAGTCTGTAAAATGGTAAAAAATGATATCTCCACAAAAACTCAAGATATTCAATTAATTTCATATACATAGGATGTGTTTATATTCAATATTTTCAAACTAGTTACACCTAGATGGGAAATATATTTTTTCTAATTGAACATAAATTCCAATGTTTCATCAATAAAATTTCACTAATTATTTTATGATGATCCACTCTCCCATTTATATAAGATAATCAAACACTATTGGATCACTCACCGCCTCAATGTCTGTATAGTGTCATAATATCCTAAAATATCTATAATCTCATTACATATAAAAAATTTAAAAATAGAAATACTTAAATCCCAATATATTATCTTACTTAAGCATCAATATAAAATATCTTCAAAACCAATAAGAAATTATTTACCAAGATAACATAAAACAAATGTTTTAAATTATTCTTAATAGGATTCCTGATGGTAACAAATAAAACCACACAAAAAGGTAATGTATTACTCACATAAATAATTTATAATATCATGATCAAAATAAATTCATTTTATTCCACAATAATTGTTTTGATCTATCCTTTTGTGATGATTATCCCTTAAAATCCTATTCTACTGTATTAAGGAACCATTTATTTAATTAAAATCATTGTAAATATTATTCGACAAAAAATATTTCATAATCATATGAATGGATATCAATCCATCAATTTTATTATTTTTGATAATTGAAAAAATCGTTGAATGTAATTATGAAGTAATAAATATTATTTTTAAATCGAAGAGTAAAAGGACCTGGAAAATAGTAACCCTGAGAAATGACAACACAACCTGCATTTTCACTAAAAATTATATAGAGAGAAAATTAATATTACAAAACAAATAAATTAATCACTAAATTAGATCAACATTTATCTTTATTCCAAAGAATTCATTATAATGGTAATATTTTTTTAGGTGATGTGACTCACATCACATGAGTACACATTAAAAGACAACATGACTAGTATCACCTCCTAAAGATATATTCACCCTATAATTAAATATAACTACCCAACACATGTTACCTCATAAATCCAATAAAAATATATAATTTTCTAAAAATATTCAATTTCCAACCCAATAATATATAAGGATCCAACATAAAATATGTCAGATCCAATGTATCCTAAGAGATCGAATTATTAAATTCATAAATTTTATCTTGTGAAATACAAGATTTAATCCAGACATCTATTTTAGAATAAATAGCATTAAAAAAGTATTTATTTTTTATATGGAAAACAAGCATGAACAATTAGTCAATTATTATGTTTTATTTACATTTAAAACAAAACAAGAAAATAAATCAACAAACTGAAATTGTGGAACATTATTTATTTTAGAGAAAAATTATTCAGGATCAAGGAGAGTATTAGATTCACTCATGTATTCAAGGAAATACTATACATTTCCTATGTAATTTAACTGAATCAATTCTACAGATTGTAGAAATATCAATGTGAAGGTGGAGCTGAAAAACTAACACAGATCATTTTCATTGGGGGTTAGCTATTTTTAGATATAATGTAGTCAATTCCACGAATGATAGATTTCTATGACATTGATCTATATCCCCAATGATTAAAAATATTATTAAAAATTGATATAGTTGTGGTGTAGCCTTATATATTCTTGGGTCCTAAACATATTTAATGTTTCATATGACGTTAAGATCTATTTCAAAAAATTATACTTTGATTTTTGTGATTTCAGTCAATATATATGTCATTTTTTGTCTCTTCCACAATTGTTCAATCATTATATCCCTCCACTAAATCAAAAAATTATAAGATGATTGATGACTGATTTAGTTTTAATATAACTACATGTCACTGAAAATGTGTTAAAGGCATTATATCATCATCAACTACTTGGGACCAAAAACTTCCAATTGGGGGACGACAAAGAGATTAGGCTTACTTTCTTTTTTTGGGGTAGGGGAATTATTTATTTTCTTGAAGTAGAATATATGTAGTAGGATCAATCTATAGTGATGATTTTCTGTACAGACAAATAAAACTAAATAAAAAGGGTAAAGAATGTAATATTTTGAATATCTCATTTATGAAATGTTGGTTAGGGAATTATCAATTTTGAAAGTATGATATTATTTCACTAGCATTCATATCTATGAAATAATAACATATCCATCCACTAAATAAGTTTTGTAATTCTTTTCTAACATCCTATTATACATATATCATTCTAAAACATCTCCTATTAACACATAATGCTAAGATAGTTAAATTGTACCATTACATAGACATAATATTGGTTTCCACTGCATTATATAAACTTATGTTAAATATTATATTTTCCCACTATACACATAGGAGTTTTTGAAAACCCACAATTGAATAAATGAATTCTAAAAGGACAATAAATGGCCTTCCTCAAACCCAATAATGTACTCACATCATTAACAAGACTCTAATTGAGATAGACGAAATCCACCTTAGATATCATTTTCCCATGATATAATGAATCATTAGAAATTTAAAAAACATAAACTTATGTCCATATCATCAAGGGAAATGTGTTTCAATTTTTTAGACATCCACTTTACTCATAATGAAATTCTGGTGGTTTGAAAACATATAATTTAAACACCAAGTGAACATATCTTCACATAGGGTATGTTTAATTATTTTCCCTTACATCCCTGGTTAGGTTACTAAACATAGAAATTTTTACAATACATCTATATTTATGTCTATGACAAAAATTATTTTTTCAAAATGATCAATCGTTGTCACAATTTTACAAGTGAAAAAATGCCAATATATGATGTAATGAAATTATTTTAATCAAAAGATTATGACATGACCCCAAAAAAAGATAATTATTTGGAATCACCACCAAATCATATCCGGAAAACAGTACTTACATAGAATACTCTACAAAATCTCTATACTCAATTTATCATGAAAAAAATATCCTCTTATAAAATATGTATTATATAAATCTAATACAAATTTATGAAATATATAGATAAATAAAATTTTCCATCATCATCATCAGGAATAAAAAACAATTATTACAACAATTATCATGTATCTTAGGGATAATATATACATAACTTATAAAGAAGAAGAATTGTTCCAACCTTTAATCTTTTATATATGAATCTAATTCATTATAAGGATCTGTATCAAATTTTATAGAAATCATCACTGGTAAAAAAAATATTCTAATCTCATCTTTTCATGGCTTAATCCCTAACCATTAATAATACTTCTTAATAAATAAAATATTGAATCATATAGATTTAATCATCTGCATGATCAATCACAGTATGCACACTAGACTATATTATGGACTCAATCCTTTGTAGGAAAAAATCTAGGACATGCATTATAAATTCCAAAATTAATTTCATATTATCCTCATTCCTACTAATGAGATAAATATAGATAATCACAACCCCATATTCCCCAGTTCATGAATACTTATATATGCTTCCACACCATATAGTTTTACATTGAAAACAATTGGTGTTACTTGGTAGGATTCAAAAATATTAAATAGATGAATTTTTGAAATATCAAAAAAAATTCACAACATTAAAACCCATAAGGATCACATTTCACAAGCATGAATGTGCATACATTATGTCATGATTAAAATATAAATAACACAAAAGAAAACTGTATAAAACAAAAATATATACCCTTAAAAATATATCAATCTCAATCGATAGTGAACTCCATTATAAATAAGGGAATTTCATAAATCATAAAAAATACAATTCAACTAAAAATATAGAAAAGAAAAAACTAATGACCAAAATTTAATAAAACCACAAATAAAATGTATAAATTTTTGGAGTTGGAAACAATCCCTAAAATCAAAGATCATAAAATTATCCTCGATTACTGAGCTAACTGTACGCAACATCATCATCAGTAAAATCATGTAAACACTTACACATTCATAGATATATAAATGTGTGGGACAGTATATCCATAAACTTAATATAGAATCTCTTAATTATTCATAACCATGTCCATGTCAGGAATGAAAATTAACATAAGTAATAAATACAAAATACAAGACCTGTTCCTCCCCAAAACTATACAATATGGATGTAATCTATGTAAAAAACTACTGGTGAACATAATGTACTATGCATGAGTTTATCTCATTCCAAAACATAAACAATTCAATATATATAAATTTAGACCAATAAATTTTTTCATTACTAATATCAACAAAGTAATCACCCATTAAAATATTTATAAATGAATAAATATTATAATAAATATATACATGTTCCCTTATAAATAGACTATCACCAGCATGTTTCAAGATCCCCCAGTGACAGGTGTCCCATGTTTAGGTTGAAAAAACTCATATCCAAGAAGTGAGGTAAAGGAAGGGAAAACTATTGTACTAGTTATCTAGTCTTCTATGTACAAATTGATTGATATAATATTTTTAAAGGAACATCTCAAACAAAATCGAATTCATTACTTCCATACTAACTAATGATTAAATATTAATCATCGAACCTAAAATTTACTTATCCCTGTTGTGGATGTGTGGGAAAACTACTAAATAATCAATCTAGCTATTAACAGAATTGATAAAATGAATAATATAATATACAATCATAGAAACCATTCCAATATAAAAAGTGACGGCAAGGGAAAGAAAAATACTAAATGGGATATGGTGATTAACCATAGAAAATAATATCATATGATTGGTTTAATGTTGATTCATGCCTCATAACTAAAATAAACTAAAAATATAATAAAATATAATATAATGAATATCAAAACCCAAAAATATTTATTAATATAAACCAATATCATAAAATCCACTTTACAGTTTTCATAAAAATTCTATGCCCACTACCAATTTCATCATCATAATATCTATTTAACAATCATATACCGACCCAAAACAATATCATGGTCAATATTCATATGATGGTAATCATTACAGTACCCTCCACTGAGATAGAAATGTATAGGGATAACCATAAACATGTCATAATCTTGACATATAATCACAGAATGAAATAACGCTATAGGTCAATCTTAAACCGTAAAACAACCTGATTAATAACACATTAAACTAGTGTTGAGTATAATCATCTTTGTAGTCATGGTAACATTACTAAACATTGGATACTAACACACATATCACTGAAACACAATTTTAGTACATCACCATCTTATAAAATTGGATTATTGGGGAATGAATTTTATAACATTAGCTACACATTGTAGAACAACACTCATGAACAGAGTCTATAATAAACTCAATCGTATTAAAATCACAAATTATCAGCACATCATGAATTTTTTTTCACTAAATAAAGTTCATTTCATATCAATGAAAAACCAACACTGTGAAAATATGTATAATTAAGGTAGTGTGCTATCAATTTCCATTTTAAACCACATTAATTATATAAAACAATTCCAACAAAATCATTTCTTAGTATATAAGTCACTCTGATTTATTATCATTAATCAATTCGATGAAAACTTAATTAAATTGAAACATCATTCTATATTACTTATGGATATGATTCATTATATTTATACTAATGATCAAGGTTCTCAATGTATTCTTATTATGTATCAGAAGCCTCATAATAACTATAAAATGACCATTCAATATACACACATGGAATGTTTTTAAAAAAAATCAATGACTAATGGGATTGAAACTACCCAATGATGGTGAAAATTGTGATCTATTGAATAAAATTTAAAACTTGTCATTTTTAAATAATCATAAATTTTTTAACCATCAATCTCTATAATCGTATTTTAAAAATTGAAGAGCAGTAATTAATTAGTCCTTATACTGTTGGAAAATACCATTATCATAATCATTAAGGATAAATAAATAAAATCAATTACTTTATTTTCAAATTCAGACAATTTGGATAATATTTTTTTATTTAACAATTTAAAATTTTTATATTAATATATATATAATGTTTATAATACTAAAATAATGAAAAGTTGTGTTGAGGGAAACACATATTGGGATCAAACATCATGGTCAAAATTTTTATTAATAAAAAATATATTTATTATCATAGTTTTATTAAATATATTTATAACCCCATTATTAGATACATTAAATTGAATTGAGATAGTGTGATGAAATTATATTTAAGGGAAATTAGATCATTTAATGTTTTTATGGATGATCTTATAGAAATTGTTAGTTGACCCTGAAAAAGTTGATGTGTACCGATAGGCTGACATTGATGGTGTGATGAAAGCTATCTGGTTTTAAAAATTTGATGAATTGAAAGATGATATTCTTAAAAATGGAAATTCCATGTGTTTTATATTCTATTAATTAAAACTGTGATTTTCGCTTAAAATTTTATACCTATAAAGATTGAGTGATTAAAATTTTTGAATAAAATTTATAATGTAATTTCAAACATATATTGGGAATTTGTAATTTTAATAAATTTTCTAGAAATTATTTGAGATATTTATAGTGGGAGTGGACAATATTTTCTTGTAAATTTATTAGTTGACATATCATAATGAGATTCATAAAAAATCATGGTATTATTTATTTATTATATTATATTTGAATTTTTGAGATTTTCTTATAATTCAATCCTACTAAGAAAAAAACATATATTTAATGATAGAATATTAAATTATTGTATTCAATTTTTATTTAGTTTCATTTCAATATATAAATTGACCAATATATATATATATATATGTATAGTTATATTTATGAACCACCCCAAGTCATTCCACCTGTTATGAAAACCCGTATGAAGCACGGTCACCCAATCCATGATCTGTGGGATTCCCTCATAACTATATAATCTTAATTTTATACTCCCCAAATTATCCTTACCAAAATAAAAAATCTTTTCCCCACCCCTAATAACCTCTATAAAAATGACCAACATGTATATCCACATTAGGTAATATCCCCACCATACTTATTTCTTATCTAGATAACATATAGTATATTATTTTGTATGATAACTGATTTTTTAATTAGAAACCATCATCATTATGATTTAACCAATTTTATTACCATGTAAAATGTATAATGTGACTTCACCACGTCCCTTTCTCTATTGTGATGTTTTAAATAAAATATATCTATATGTGACATATATATATATATATATATAATTCCACATTATACATTTCCAATAACATAATTACATACAGTTGGGGGAAAAAACTATCAAAGCTTCACCACCACTAACCTCTTATCACATGTCTCATTCAACAACCACGAAATTATGGTGGTTTCTTATCTCATCTTAGTAATGTGAAATAAAACTATGATTTTTGTTCATAATTATTCCAGCCTTTTTACAACCACAATTACATGAGGGATATATATATCCAAGAAATTACTTTATCCACTAATTCATGAAATTTATAATTAATTTTACAGAAATAAAAAATTTATTTTTATGCATATTTATTTCATCCAGTTTATACTTTGACTAAAATTAAAAAAATTAAATGTTTAAATTCATGATAAAAGACATTAAAATATATCACCCAAAATGGATTATAATTTAAATTCTCATACGGATATAGTTATACTAAAAACCAAAATGTAATAATCATACCATGAATTAAAATTTCCATTATTAGAAAATGCATGGCATAATGGATAAGGATGTGTATAATATTTGGTCAAGGGGTCATCATCTTCTTCCTATAATAATTCATTTAGACTCATTGATTTTTAGGAGAATATAATGGTTAAAGGGATAGTTATTTAAAAATTATAGAAAAAAAATCCATATATGGGCCTAGGAGCACAAAATATATAAATTTGTGTTTAATGAAACTATATTTTTTGATATACTGTACTAATGAAAGTCTAATCAGCTCACTTTTTTATAATTTTTATTTGTTTTTCCTGATAATTATAAAATTAATTATATGGAATTTAATTAATTAATGTGATGAAAACCAAAAAAATGTTGATCTACACATAATTTCTATTTAGAAGTAAATAAATATTTTCATTAAAATACCACTATTAAATATATATTCAAGGTTTAGTTACATGGTTAAAATAAAAAATTCATACATTGTGACGGAAATTAATAAAATTATTTTATAAATTTACAATGTCTAGAGAAATATGTTTTAGTCCTTTGAAGATATAATCATATTTAATGTTTTTAAAGAGTTTTCTTATTTGATTTATAATAGGATGAAGAAATATTTATTTCAAGTTGTTTATTAGTAAAAATAAAAGTATAAAGACCTATAATTATCATATATAAATATAATATCCTAAAATATTTTAATATTCAATACATAATATAATTTTCTAATCCATAATCATTCAGGTCTAATTCCTTTTGAAACATGAACACAAAAACAACTGGTCCATGAGTGAGATAGGTTATCTTCCAGTATGTTCTACATAACTAACATCCTTATTGGACATATCATACATTATTTCTTTCATCATAACACGGTGAATGTAAAAATAAGAAGTTGATAACTCATATGATCAATAAGGGAAATAATAGAATATATCCTCATAATATTAGAATAAATTTATGAGAACATGCGAATAATATTTGAAAACCATACATTGTATATCATAGATCATAAAATAGACTTATGTTGTAAATATTGGATGTTAGTAGTACATGAATCGATATTAGATCAAATAACATGAACACTGAGAACATAACATTGGCATAAGGCATATATTTTTGGAATACACAGAAGCATAGAAATATATTTCCTTAGTAGTTTAAGGCTCGTAATAAAGACTATAATAGTGTAATGGGTTTATTCCCTAAACCATAATAATAGTAAAGATTCATAGAGACTGGGTATCATAGTTGATATAGTCCCTTACTGAACATGGTTTTCTACCCATTCAATTCATGTTTAACTTAGGAAGTATAAATCATAACCATGTTTAATGGAGGGAGATGTAGGATCCACCCATCATATAATGAAGATCCTATATACTTGTTTGAAATGATAAAAAAAAATCATACAAGATCACATTAAAATAAATTGGATTCAAATTAATTTCATAATATCATAACCTAGGGAGAATAAATAGGTTTAATTATCATTTAACTATTTCATTAAAAAATAGCATGTAGAAAAAAAATTGGGTTTCGTAAGCATTTATTCACAGTATAAATCATGGTGGAAAATTTTGATTCTGAAACACATTTTCAGCATAAACGTAAATAATTCTATAAGAAATAGGAATAATATATTAATATTATTTTTCTAGTAAAGAATATATGTCATTAAAGGAAACCATATTGGATGAAAAATGATTTTGAAATATTACATGGATCATTTCATGAGTAAAATGTAAATTCCACATTAAAAATGACATTTAAAACATTAAACATTTTCAGAATATATTTTTCAAAAATAATGTTGGATACATATAATTTAAGCTTCACTAAAAATAATAGTAAAAATTTTGGAAAATTTTGTTCATGTCATTCTTGTTAAAAGAATTTTTCTTGCATATTTGTAGTAAAACTCAAAGAGGACTTATTTGGAAAACGATACGAATACTCATTTTACTCTATATTGAAAAAATGTAAATAATGTGTAGAAATTTCATTAATAAATATTTTAGAAAGTGTAAAAAATATTTTTTAAAACATATTTATAAAATATTGTATTTGATGACAATCAGTCATAAGAATGATGATAGAAATAATGGAAAATGATGATTAAAATGATATTTTGAACTATTGAGAAAATAAATAGAGAAAAATTTATTCTCATGAAATAACCATATGATAATAAAATCCACGAGTTCATTAAGATATGTATCAAAATATTTCATCATGGGAAATATATTCATAATCAATCCACATAAATGATGAGATTATAACATAAAATAATAACCACATTGTTATCTTTTAATTCATAAGAAATAGTTAATATTAACATCAAATAAAACATGAAGTATCATCAAATGGATTAAATTCATGATATAACATGTTAATGCGTATGTATGTACAACTCAGAGAGTATGATATATGTATAATATATCTTATGTCTCAAATTGGAAAATTTGAGCTAAAATCCCATACCTAATGTGTTGGATTCGTTTAAACATGTTATAAACTCATGCATAAGAAATATATATTCATTCTAAATAAATTTAAAGGACCAAATTATAGATATTATCCCATATAAGGTTTATTTATGATATTTTATTACCCTTTTATAAAAAAGTCCTCGTTAATGTGGTGTTTCTTATAATAAATTCTTCATTATTAATGTATGTTTTGATTCGTCATTTGTTTCTACTTACGTTGTTCATGGTTCCATAATATCCATAATTTTACCAGGGATATAAATATATTATAAATTCAGTATGTATTTATTTTCGATAATCAATAAAATTTAGTGAAAGAAACTGAAATAGACCAATAATGGATATCGTAGGTTGTACGTAAACATTAACAATATTTTATTTTTTGTTAATGGATTGAATGAAAGTAATAAAATATAATAGTATGATTATAGAATGATTTTTTTCATTCATATCACATTTTTTTTGTTAAACCCATCCTTATTATGTTTAATTTAAAGTGTGAATGATTCACATCGATTCACAAGGCGGTAGTACATTGTACACATGCGGGGCATTATCATATTCTAATAGAATGTATGTATCATAGTGAATGGTATATTATATCCATCCGTCAGCGGTGGTGATAGAAAACAAATAACATCAATTTGCGAGGTGGTACTTCTCTATATACATAAATGATTCTTTCATATCCAAATGGATGGAAGTATAGATGGCTTTAGGTTATTAAATTAACATAATAATAATATTATATATAATATAGTAATTAAATTATATCATAATTTTTTAATTATAAGTTAATGTGGTTTACAATGAAATAAACTAAAAATTCTCATTGAAGAATACTACCTCTTCATTATGTAACCTCTGTAGGATTTTACAAATACCCTTCTTAGATTTTCTTTTTTACCAAAATAACGTTTATACTATTTGAGGTAAATGTATGTATGTTATTGGTGTAGGGATTTCATGAATCATTTTTTGTTCTTTCTGTGAATAAGAGTGGAGTTGGTGTCTCCTAATATAAGTGAGCTGAGTAAACCATTGTAATATCTTAAAAATGTAATCGTGTTCCCATGTTTCTTAAATTCAAAAAGACAAAACAATGAACCATTTACAATAAATAAAAATTATTTGTTTGACATGTATATTATATTTATTCTATAAAATCGATGGACCATATTATAAAATATAAATTATTTTGATTCCATGTATGTTTTCCATATTTAAAAACTAAACTCACATATTTGGTAGAAATAAATTTAAAATTAATTCCAATTGTGTGACGAGAATGTGGGTTTCTAAAGATGAAAGGTCCAAATGTTTAAAATGTTTTTATTTAATAAATCAATATTGTAATGAATAGAATTTTATAAAAAGGTTTAATATTTATATTATTTACCCTGTTTTATTTTTAATACCATTTAAGAAATTATCATTATAATATCTTTTAACAAAAATGCAATTTAAAAAAATCATTATCTTTCACTATTCAATGAAAAATTATTCTTTTTAGAAAAATATGAAAATACACCCTATAATAATTATATCCTTATTCTATCAAATATTATATCTAATTTATCTAATTTTCTAAACATTTCATAAATTAATCTAACTATTTTTCACATAAGGAAAAAAAAATTTTAAATAATATTATTTTTTAAACATATATAGACTTTACCAAAATGTATGAATTTTTTTGTGTATGTGTATTGATTATAAAATCAATTATAATTAATATTTAATATATATATATATATATATATATTCCTATTCATTTAACCAAGTTCAAACTCTTTTTACTAAAAGTCATTATTAAATAACAATTTTATTTTCAATCATGGTTTCTTAAAACGTAGTGTTGCATGTTACACAATTTCGAATATAAATTAATATTATTTAAAATGTATATTTCATTAGATAATTGGCTGTTATATTATTCCAAAGATTATATTAATATCACTCTGAAATATATATAATTCTTATACAAACATACAGTGATACCTCTGTCTCATTATATCCTCATGTTCCCTAGTACCATTTTCAAATTGGTGGTTTCAGTACAATATTCATTCTAGGAATACAGTCATATTTCATAGAACATTATTTGTAAAACTCAAAATCTCCACAAGTTATTTAACATAATAATGATATTTATCCATTGGTATGACATTTTAGTTTAGTAAAAGTGATGGATTAGGTATGCACTGCCTCATGAGTGATATATAGAACACATCATGAAATTTGAATAAATTTAGTGGATTTTCCAACTGATAGGATAACATCATGAAAAGATCATCAACATAAAAAGGAAAAAAATACCTAGTGATTATTGTTTCCTCCACTCAACATATACTTTCCTTCTTCTGATGAGAAATTTTAAGATACACCTTTTACTAAATTGAAATTCAATATAATGTTAGTGACTATCACCATATATTTTCTACCCACACAGAGATTCCATGATGTGTTTCCAAATGGATATTATATTCTATAAAATTTATTCATCTATATATTATGTCCCAAAAGAATAATTTTATAATATTAATTCCAAATTATCAGATATTATAGTTGCTTAATAGATGGCATCAAAAGAGTCTTTTTAAATGCTGGATAATAATAATTTTTTAAGAAAACAAATCTAGATTAAGTTGTTAATCCCAACGGCCTTTAAAACCTAGAGAATAAGATATGAACATATATTATTGTCTTTAAATATTCCTGCTAGATAAACCATATATTTGAGGATGATACACAGTTTCAAAATTATTCTTCGAATCAAGAGATTGGATACGAATTCACCATAAAATGGAGGTAAACCTAATAACCTGATTAGATACAATTGTTTTTGGTACACTATGAATCATTACCTATTCCTAAATATATATCCAAGTAAGCTTATCCATAGAGAAATATTATTTGATAGAGATGATGTGGGTCAAATTTTCAATGTGTGTGAATACAACCCAAATAGTATTATTCCCTTTAGTTTTTTGGGGAGTCTGATAACAAAATCCTTGGTGATGTTTTCCAATTTCATTTCTTGTATTGGTTTTGGATGTAACAACCCCTTTTAATTTTGTTTATATTCCTTAATTTTCTTATATACCATGCACTATGATACATACTCTATGATACCTCTACTCATTCCATGCCACTAAAAATACTCTTCAAAATATCTATAAATAAATGCATATCTATGATGAATAGAGAAATAAGAACCATGAAAATCCTCTTACAACTCCTTCTTCAAATTATCCATGTATGAGAAACATACCTCTTTCAGGAATATTATCATCCAATATAATCGATGATAAAATCATAAACATTTATATCATTATTTTATATCTCTATATCATCCTAATATACATTATTGTTCTCAACATAGATAGATGGTTAAACGTTTAATTGAGAAATGCATGATTTCCACCCAAATCATTAGGATTTCTATATCTAGGCTTACAAAATCTAGATATATTGGATCTTTTTAATTTTCATCATGGATAATATAGCATAACGCATTTGACTCAAAAAATCATCCAAAATATTCTTTTTTTGAAGGTGGTAATGTATTTAAAAATCTTATTTTTTATTTTTCTTTGACCAACATCTTTGGATTTTATTAAACTAATTCTTGGAGTATATAAACATTGAACATTTGATATCAGTATACCCACAAATGTTATTCCTCTATTTCATTATTGTTAAAAATACCATATCTAACATATAATTAATAATAGGCTAATTTTTCTCTTTAAAATTTAATTTCATTAGGCAAATTCTATAAAAATTTCATTTTATATAATAATATATCCTAATATCATCTTTAAAGAATCAATATAGATTAGAAGTGCTTCTCTGTTATATGGTAATGTAACCATATGTGATATAAAATATATTCTCTTTAGTTCCCAGAAATATTCATCACAATAATCTATTTAGAAGAACTTGTAACCGTTCCAGGATAACAGAATGAAAAGATTATAGAGTCATGATAAATCCTATAAAAACTTTAGATAATATCAAGCTAAAAAAATAAAACCACATATTGTATTCAATATGGATGGTCTGGTCCATTTTTAAAAGCCTCTATCATTATTGTCTCCATAGAAATACCCTCTATTAATATTAATTGACCCAAAAAGGAATACATTGGAATAAAAAATTAACACTTTATATATTTTACGAATGGTTTATACATTAATATGGTCATTTTTATATTTCTAATTTAATCTTCATCCTCATATTTTCTCATTTAAAGGATAATATTATCATATAAAAAACAACCACAAACAAATAAATATAACATAAAAATACTCTCTTCAATAAATCCATGAAGATAGATGGGGAATTATTAATACTAAATAGAAGCACAATATATTATGGAAATATTTATTTAGTATATATTTCTTCTCCAATATCAATTAATGACATACAAAATGGAGGTCCATATTAGAAATGTATTGATCTCTTTGTAGTTGATCAAACCTGTCATCAATATGTGTTAGAAGATATATGTTATTGGGTATGATATTCTTTATCCCTTGATAATCAAAAAATATTCTCATTGGTCGATATTTATTTTTAACAAAATGAATATTTTTACCCCAAGGTGATACAATTTAGAAAATAAATCCATTTTCAGGGTTATCCGAGGATTTAATTTTCAATTTCTACAACTCAATTATGGAAATTCTATATGGATTCTTTGAAAGATTCGTGGTACAAGGTATGGAAAAATTTTGAAACTCAACAACATATTTTGGTAGAATGCTAGGAAACAATTATGGAAAGACATTAAAAAACTCAACAAAAAATTTTTTATTTGAGTGTCTCCAATGCCATCTATGAAAAATTCACCTCTTAGTGATCTTCATCATATGTTTATATTTCTCATTGCAATTATAGATGATCATAAGTTAGTTTGAAATATAAACCCTGAATACACATGATGATATATATTGTCGGATTTATTTATTAGAAGACAATTTATCCATAAGATAAAACTAAATTCATCCAGAGGATTAATGATTATATTTTTTCTAGAATCATGTTATCATAAATATAATAAAAGAGTAATCATATACTTGATATGTGTCATCATACCATTAAGAGTTATCACTACTAAATCTAACTCTAATCACATTGGTGTAACCCTGATACATTATAAAATTCTTTATATATGGTATAATACATAGATATAGAGTTAAATAATAAATTATAAGTTCTACAATATATATTACGTTTATCTTTCTCCAAGAGGTACTTTCACCCCTCGACAAAAATAGTGTTCACATTAGATTTTACAATATCTCTCATATTTAAATTTTTTCAAAAATTGATCAACATCATTATCCATTGGATTTTGAAAAAAGATAACATAATTCCCAAACTCTATATATTTGAAACACAGGAGTGTGGGTGGTTAATTCTGTTGAACATTCTCTTTATTTTCATCATTAGCTAACTTCATCCCATCACACTAGCATTCGACTTACCGTTCACCTTCGCTTCCACATTGAAAAAATATAATATCCCCCATATCAAAACTAAATCCATGATTCCATCCACCTTGGAATCATGAAGTAATGATTATATTATTCTATCATTGGACTTAAGAGTTTCATTTCAACTTCATCATCATTTTCTTTTCCAAACAATGAGATTAATGGGTGAGTATGTTATACATTTCAATATTTAGCGCACATAAAATAATTTCTCCATAGAAACATAAGTAAATTATGGATAATGACTTTCAGATACTCTGTCTTAGGCAACATAATTATTGATCCACATAACTCTCAGGTTAGATGATAATACTAGAAGTTTACCACACAAATCTTGTAAAATTTACCTCGTAGGTACCACTAAATTAGTCATCCATCTAAATTAGCTCAAGAAATTCCTTATACATTTTTCTATAAATAATATGGGAGACCTATTAATAAAAAATAGGATCATATACTCAACCCACTATATTGATTCAATTTCCTCATGTGTGATTGTATTATTGATTAGATTCCACTATTTATATGATTGAACTTTCCAATGATAGACATATGAAATTTCATTTTCATTTTCTTAAAAATGGATAAGGGAAAAATGATTTGGGTTTCACTAATAATTTTCATAGTGACTATTGGATCATTAAAACCATTTAATGATGGTGAATGTATACACATAAAGGACTTAGAATAACGTTGTTCCCTCTTTTTCTCATTTGGAAGATTTTTCTGATTCATGGATTGAGAATTTTTTGAGTATGTGAATGAGATTTTTCATTCCATCTCTCATAATGATTGGTTGTATAGGAGTAAAATCATTATGTTTTCCACAGAACACAGAATTTAAATTGAAATTTTAGTTATATTTGATTTACAAAAACAAGGAAACATTATATAAGAATCAATAATCATGGTTAGGAACCACCTAATCAGAAAAAAATATGATATCACAATCAGGAAACATTATCATTAATATATGACACCATTAGATTATCCTAGTTCATTCATAGTAATAATCAGTTTAAATAATTAATGATGGAACAGAAAGAGTGGGTTAATATTAAAATAATACACTCTGGGAGTGTCAACATAGGTTTACATCATGGATAATTTTCATGGTCCAATTGATTCTTGAGTCCAGCTCAATGTACCCTTTTTAGAATTATTACCCCAAATTACATCTATTCTAGAGCCACATCAACTCTTTTATCCATATATATATATATATATATATCAAATTACTTGGAAGCCACTCATTATATTCTTTACCAAAATTCATAGACATTTTCATATACTTTAATGTGTCCTTTGACTTATCCTTATACATATTTATAGATATGTCCTTATAAATATCACTTGAGAACTGGTTAACGTTCCCCTATCGTAGATTCCAAATGATAGGTAATCCTTTCTATGATAAAAACTTTAAAGAACTAATCTTATCATATATTAATATTTCATCATAATATATGAACATTTATTACATAACATAACTATTATCGACAAAATCATTTTGGTATATTGATTTTGGAAACATATACACAAATACAACCTGTACACAAGTGAACTATGTCGTGTCCCCCAATGTTCGTAATTATTAACAACCTTCTTAGACATATCATACAGAATACATTTCATCATAACCTAGGGAGAGGAGAAAATAGAAAAGGGTGATCTCAGATCCACAATAAAGGTAAATAATGGCGATATAAATATATCATGGGAATAAGGGTATATGAATAGTATAATAAAATTTTTAAACTGTACACTATATATCATTGATCAAAAACTACAGTCAAGGGTTAAATCATGAGTCACTATAAGAAATTAATCAAAATTGAATGAAATAACATGTACACTGAGAACATAATATTGGCATAATGATGATTTCTTCATCATACACACAAGCATCTAATATAATTTCTCAAGTTGTTCAAGGATCATTTCCAATATTATAGTAGTGGAATGGGTATAATCCACATCCCATCATTGCATTCAAAATTCACTCCAAAGACTGTCAGAGCTGAAAGAACCCCTTAATAATCTGGGTTCACTCACTATTCAAGTATTGTTAATTGCATGAGACATAAATCTTAACATAATTAAATGGAGGGAGATATTGTTCCCACCCATCACATAATGAAGATCACTCATACATGTTCAACAAGATTAGAAAACATTTACAAATTCATAAATAAATAAATAAAATGTTTTTTTAAAAACATTTAATCATAAAGTAACCTATATAAATGATACATTTTTTAATAATTTAATAATTTCATTAAAAATGTTATCATGTAAAAAGTTGTCGGTTTCATTTGAATTTTATCATTGTATAACCCGTGGAATAGAAAATTGTTTTCTAAAAATATTTTATTCATTATCAAAAAATAATTCTGTGAAAGAATAAATATTTCATCCTTTGATCATATCCCCATTAAGTCATAATAAAAAACAAATGAGATCATCATATATTTAAAATTAAATAAAAATATTACTTGGAACATTTATCAACAAAAATTAACTTTCTACATTTAAAATAACATTTCAGAAAAATAAAAAAATCAAATTACTTCTCTCAAATATTAAAATGGTAATATTATATAGAAATTATATGTTCAAATAATTTTAATTATTTCAAAAAAATTATTTCATGTTGTACACATAAAATAAATTATTGTTTTCAGAGTTTTAGTAAAACCCAATGAAGCCTCGCTTGAAAAAGGAATTAAAAAAATTAAATTTTTTTTAAAAAGTAATAATTGGATAATAATTTCATTAATAAATAGTTTTTTAAAATTTTCAAAACAACTTTAAAAAAAAATTTCATATTTTTTCTAGGAAAATGGTGTTTTCACAAAAAGAGATAAATGAAGATGAGTTTTAATAAAAAAAAATTCTTCTAAACTAATGATAACATAGAGAGGGGGAAATTAAAAGAAGTTGTATTATAATGATATAAAAATAGTAAAATAATATTCATTACTTTATTAATTTATTGATCATATTATTTCATTTTATAGAACACAATTATAAACTATCCAGATAAATTTTGAAATTATTAACTAAAATCATTACCACATATGTTTCTTTTCATTAAACAATAATTAAAAATTAAAATAAAATAAAATATTAAATATCATAAAAATAACTATATTAATGATATAAAATTTCATTGTTATAAAATATATCCCTTATATATGATGGTATGTTCATAATATAATTTATGTGACAAATAATGCAATTTGGAAAAAAAATAATTTAACTTACATCTCATAATTTTTTGTACACATTCAAAACTCATTTATAATAAATATAAGTCTGTTATAAATATAATAAATAATCATTATTATATATACCATTCCATATTTTATATACATATTACATTTTATTACCCATTTACTTACAATTCAGTGATAAAATCTTATTTCTAACAATAACAACTTTTTTTAATGTGTGATTAAATTTTCTATTTTTTGTTCCACTTAATTCGGCCATGGTTTGGTAATATAAATAACCTTAAAAATGATAAAAATATCTTATATATTCATAATATATTTGTTTATTTTAATATAAAAAATGTATATATAGAAAATGAAACACATTTTCCATGGAGATGGTAGGGAGTACAAACGCATTAACGTTTCTTCCATTTTCTCAGCAGATAGAAAGAAACAATGTTAAATAATATATTAACATTAAATAATAATTTTCACATCATATTTATTATATAATTCTTTCATCTCATATTTATTACCATCTATTAATGATTGAAGGAATCACATCGTTATGTGAGCAGGTAGAGTGTTATACACACGAGCGACATTATCATATTCCCATAGAATTGAAAGTAAGAAGGTATATGTGATATGATAATTCAAGATGTATAATAATATCATAAATATAATATTTTATCTTTTAATCCACCATTATATATATTCATGAGAGTAGGTGAGGGAAAATGAAGAATATCATTTCGTGAGGTAGTAGTCTACCGTATACAGGAATGATGATTTCAAATCCCATTTTATGGAAGTGGAGATTGATAGGGTTAATTACCTTAAAATATAAAAATATAAGTGTATTTAACATATTTATGTTATTATATCATCATTTTTTTAAAATAAGTTATGTATTTGGAGAAGGAAATAACATAAAAAATCTCGTTCAAGAAAGTTAACTCTTCTTCAGGTATCCTCATACGGTTTGCACCAAAATCATTCTTGGGGTAACATGATGAAAAAAATAAGTCTAAATTGTGATTTTGAAATCTAGGAAGATATTTATAATTTTATTTGATAATAATAGTTTTTTTAAAATGTGAATAGGATAGGATATGAGGTGACTAATTAAAAGTGAGGTGAGTGGAACACTTGAAAGATTTTGAATAGAAAATTGGGTACTTATGTTATGAACATGCCAAAGGGATCCAAAAAATTCTATTATCAAGTATTAGTCTCGATATGTTATATGTATGGAAATAAAAAGGTAATTGAAAACGTTTTGAGTTATTTTTCCCCAAATTGTTTTAGTTTAACCATCGATACGCCAATTTTTACATTAGTAATTGTAAATACATTTTACAATGTGTACTATTCATTATGGAAAAAATGTGTTGAAATTATTAAGTAATTAAATTAAAATATTTTAAAAAAATTATTTCTTTATTCCAAATTCAATTCACATAAATAGAAACATTTAAATTGAAAATAATCCCACATGCACGATGAGAAATCATTTTTCAAAGAGGAAATGTTCAAAAGTGTAAAATCCTTTTAAATCAAAATTCCATTTGAAATTGATTACAGTGTACCAAATCAGGTAATAGATAAAAAATTTAACTAATATAAATTTTAAACTAATTTTAAGGAAATTTGATATATAAAAATTCTTCACCAGAAAAGGAATTCTTCCATAAAAATTAGTATTTTTCACTATTCAACAAAAAATCAATCATTTCAGCAAAAAACAACAACATTACCCTGACCTAATTTTTACATAACGATTTAAAAAATTATTTTTCTCTTTTTTGAATTAATTTTCGAAATTTATCATAAATTAATTTTATTTTTGATGCAAAAATTGAAATAATTATTTTTTAAAAATGTCTATTTTTGAAATATATAAATACTTAATCAAAAATTGAAGACATCTTATAAACATTGTATCATTATATAAATACATTTAAAATATATATTAAAAGTATTTTTATTAATATTAAATCCTAAATGTTTAATGTCTAGGTAATAATGGACATGGTTAAATCATAATATTTATAATATAATATGGTTTATTAAAACTTCGTGTTCCATGGAACAAAATCTATCCTGGAAATTAAATTTATTCACAAAAAATATATATTTCATAAAATGATAAGGTTTTATAAAAAGTATAGTGACCTAGAAATAGATATATAAAGGCATATAAAATATATTTATTTGTCCACCATTAGATATTTGGTTGAATTCAAATGTGTCTAGTAAATTATAAAACCTAGTTATGTGTTATACTACATATTAATTTATATTCTTTAGGGATTTTAACTAGATAAATTGTATACTTAATAATTATTTTGGATAAATTTATAGGGTATTTTAATGAGATTCTAAATATATGTATAACCATTTTATGATTCATGTGTATCATTCATTTTTAAATGTTCTTCGATGATTTCATATAGAATATTATTTATTTTTTATATCAATTTAAAGCATGATCAGTTAGAGGATAATTCATTTTTTCAATAAAGAAGTGTATTATCATTTAGTCAGAGTTTATATAAATCACATTATTCGATGATCGAAATTGAATTAATTGATACTATAAGTGACATAATATATTATTTTCTAGATGTGGTAAAATTTTCAAATTCACATTTGGTCATATAGTTTGACAAAAAAATAGTTTAATGTCATGAATGATCTAAGTGAAACATTAAATATGATGCATTATTCATTTACAAATTCAATGTATTAATTATGTCGTGGTTGGTAATTTAGAAATCCTTAAAATTTATTGATTTGGTAATAAAGAAGTTATTATATTTCTCCCATATAATTATTAATTGTTTATCATACAAATGTTTAATGAAGTTTTTATTCTTGTTTGGATATCATGGATCCTTGGTGTACTATGTTGTGAAAATAAATGACCTTAGATACTATGGTTATAATTAGTTATAGTATCTATCCACTTATCAGTGATATGATTTGTAATCAATTCCATACATGGTCATAATACTAGTATAATTTATATAGTTGAGGCATATATTTGTTAACTTTTATTATATTAAGGATATATTATAGTTGAAGTATATCCATATATTCGTAAAAAAATATTCTTTTTTCCATTATAATAAATGATAATAATATATAAATAAGGATTAATACACAATCATTTTATTCATTATCCCATTTTATGGGTGATTTAATTAAGAAATATCAAAACACAACAATCTTATTCATTTGATATATATATATAAAATTATTATTATTATAAACTATCAAATTAGACATATTTTTATCTTACATCATAGATATAGTTTATAATAATTCAATAACTATGATTTCTTTATCAAATCATCCCCCAATCTGTAAATAGAAAATAATAGGTAATTGATGATAGAAGATCATAATTCCCTTGAAGTTAATGACTAACTCCCTTATATTAAATAACCTAAACAAAAGGATGATTTGAATATAAAAAAATATTGATATAGTTTTTAAATTATATTTATTAGCCTTGAAGAGGTATGATTCTGATCGTCAAATTAAGGAATTTCAACTATCCTTCTCTACCATAAGACTTTAAGTTGTTTAAGAGAAAAAAATTAAACTCATAGCATTCCCTTTATGCTTTATTTAATCAATAAAATAATTTCTCTAATAACTCATTATTAGATCCATGAATTAATGGAATGATATGATGTTCATGTTCTCGGATAAAATCATTAATTATTATACAAATTCCACTATCCAAAAGAAAATTATTCGAGTTTAGTATTTTATAAATGAATAAAATCATGTATATTTTGAATGGTATAAATGTATTGTAATGAATTGTACATGATACTCTATTATAAAACAAATAAAAATCCAACACTTCTATGAGGGATAATTTCTGATGTAATAAAACATAATTAATTCTGTAAGTGGTATTTCCTAGTTACAAGAAACTATTTTTATTATACATAACTCATATAAATCCTAACAGTGAGTGGATAAAAAATTATCCCTCAAAACATCCTCAGTTGAATTAGTTTCATAAGACTCAATAAATATAACTAAATAATAGATAGAATTAAAGATTGAGAACCCTATGATCAATGAATATTAAAAGGAGAAAAAATATAATAGTATTATTAATCCAAATTTTTTACAGAATGGTATTACTTTCTGGGATTGGGAAACATGATTCCCAACACCAATGACAAATCAATATTTTTTTCGTCACATGCTTTCATATTCGGTTCACAATTAATCGTTTTTATATAATGGTATGGTTTTTTATAGTATGGGGGCGAGGCCACATTTATTATTAAATAAAATCAAAGACCTATTTTAACATAGTAGCGGGAGACCCCTTACACAGCCCAAAGGCCGAGTAGGCAATTATCCCATTATATTGCTCGTAGGCCCAATTCTGTGGCCCAAATCCCATTATTTGAATAGTAATTATACATTAGCACTACTACACTATGGTACAGTACCTTGTTCCCAATGGGTTTTGAACCCCCATTTCTCATGTAGGATTATAGGGTGCTTACCACTAAGCCAAACCCCAACTACATGTAGAATGGTATGGTGTAGGTTATATGGGTATAGAATTTCCATATCTCATTGAACCTACCAATAAATTACACATCCATAATGAATATGGTATTTATTTTCAATGGTATATGTTCATATGATCTTTCAAACCTAATTACACATAATAATTCACATTGGTCGAGTTGATGATAGGTTGGGCTCATAAAACCATTTTTAATGTGTTTTTTTATAACTCCTGGACTCTCATATATTTAAAATCTGTTTAGGAATCATCCCCAGATACCAACATGAGTCAGGTTACCCAAATTAGATGATAATGTTTTTAATCCACATACATTCAATAGCGTCTTAAATTTGTTAAAACATTTATATGTATAACAGTTTATCCATCTATTTCATGTATTTTCTTTGTAATGTAGGGATTCTTTTGTTTTCAATTCATATGACTAGGAACCTGTAGTGACACCACATGATTTTGTGATATATATATTTTTTCAAATAAGTAAATTCATTTAAATATTTTGAGTCACATGAAACAACATTTTTATAAATAGTTAAAATAATCCCAACATTATATCATGTTATACGCAACATCATGTGTATCTTATGTTACACGAAAAACTATGTTTTATCAAAACATGACATACTATTGAAATATTATTATTTTACAAGATATATATATGACATTATTGTTTGAATTATGTCTATGAATATGATATACTAAATTATGAAAATAAATTTTTTACATAGTTTTATATATAATGTATATATTGGTGTAAAATAAATTAAATATGAAAATTAAAACCATTTGAAAATAGGGAAAATAATTTTCTAAAAAACTAATATTTATGATCAAAAACTCATTGTACCTAAAAAATTCAAACTATAACCTTTGGTGAATGATTTTAATTATCTGATAATACTATATATTAAATACATTTTTAATATTCATTTATTGTTTTTTAGACATTTGAAAAAAATAAAATCAAATTATAAGATTAAAGAATCTTTTTCTAAAAGGAACATTTTTTGGGTTTTCAAACTTGTTTTAAAATTATTATGTGAATCATTTATAAAATATAATTGAAATAATAAGTATAATTTTTTAAATCATAATTCAAAAATAATTATAGATTAATTTTTTTATAATTTTCTAAGAAGCTTAATTTTATGATAAATAATAAAAAAAATTTTTTTTTAATGAAATAGAATTATTTCTAAAGAATATAAAGAATTTAAAATTATTTAAATATGGTTATAAATGAAATTATTAAAATTATATAACTATTATTTAAATTTAGGGAATTGGAATCAATTTTGATTTTTAATTTTGATACATAAAAATTTTAATCTTTTGAATGTTTTCTATTTAAAAAACATGTTTTTTATCACATCTCCAAGAATATTTATAAATAATATTTTCCCAATTCTATGAAAGTAATTTGGAAAATAAGATTCTATATATTGAATCATAATAATATAAATTATTTAATATGAATTTCATCTTTTCTAACAAAATTGATAGTAAAATTGTATAAATTAATTACCACAGTTAAGGTTAAAACAAGATTACTGGGGAGTTTAGACATAAACGATAAGGGCTAAAATTACATCAAAACTTTTATAAACCCCATATTATATCCATATATATAAATTATATCCAGTTAGGTGTGATAATGCCTTATTTTGTTCGTTATGGTTAGTAAATTTTACTAGTACACCATTTTCATTTCAGAAATTAAATGTTTTCCACTCACCAAACATGTAAAATGCCACCACTATAAGCTCATATTTACCTCAAAACCCCATTTTATTTGAGAAATATCTACCATAACCCTTATATAATTCCATAAAATCCTCTTGTAGAGGTTTAAAACTAAAACAAGGTGTTCGAAGAAGATGTAATGTCCCTAACCGAGTGTTTTATTTTATTTATTTTTCGACCCAATTAAATTAATAATAAATAAAGATGATATAATTTCATTTTTATATTAAATATTACAATATTTTATTCTGTTAATGGTATAAAATAAATCATACTACTCATAAATATATTGGTATATGCTATCACAATTCATGTGTCAGACATACTCCAACCTCACAAATAGTTGTTTTTTATTCTCATCATCACATATCAAAGAAGGATATAATGAACAGATCAATGTTTTTATAATATATTAGTTATATTAGTATTATTATAAAATTATAATACCAAATCTAAATTCTTACAAAAATCCCCATTGGAAATAAATAATGATGCCCAGGTTTATGACAGGCAACGACTTGATGTACCGAGGTGATGTTTTTTTCAATCCTATTATACCTACATGAAAATAAGGATAGATTAAATTAATATAATGGAACATTAAATATTCTTATTCTTCTAAAATTATGAAATCAAATATACATATTTTACATTCCATTTCATTGTTTATAAGATAATGTCGTTCGTATGTATGGTGGAGTACCGCCATACGAAACGATGTGATACATATTTCGCATACATTTTACATGGATGGTAATAAAGTGAATTTTAAATAGTAATATGTGATATATATGAAATAAAATTTGTTCATAAATTGTAATATATTATTCACCCAAATTCCTTTAATTAATTTGAGATAATAAAACAACATCCATGAATACGTATATCATAACAACCCGAGGAACAATGTAGTTTATTTTTTATATCTATTTTTTATGGATTATGAAAAATACATTTATAAGGATTATATATGAATTTTTTATCATGGATATAAATATTGATATAATGGAATAATGATAAATTTTTTAGGACAAACAATATAAAATAGAAACAAACAAGAAAATATAATTTATTAATTAAAACATGACATTGATATAAATTTTAAATAAACAGATAATAAAATGACATAAAAAACATATAAATTTTATGATGAATATCAGTATGGTTTTGTAATATATGTATAATAGATATATATTTTCCAAAATGGTTTTATAATATGTAAGAAGTAATTCAAGACATAATGAATGTGATATATAAGTTTTCTTTTATTTTTGGGAGAGATGCTCGATATTAACTGCTCATTTCATTTGTGTGGTGTATATACTACTTCATTGACATATTATAAAAATAATATACTTATTTTCATAATATTTGGTGTATATTTTGATGTAACATTTTAATGTGGTCGGCACAACACTTCCTAGGGGGGAATGTGAGTCAACTCCTCGAGCCCGCTTCTAATAAGCCAGGGGTGGGTGATAAGAACCTAGTAGACATGTCACTAACACAGGAGGAATTTCCTAAGTACATGTATGTAATGCCCAGACCCCATTTTCCCAGAGCCAATGCATTAATTTAATAAATTTTCATTATTACAAGGAATCAAATTCCAAATGACCGAGTTGTTCTGTAGTTTTGGAAAACAAGATACATAAATATGTTCTATACTACAATTGAACAGAAATACAAAATATATGTTTTAGTGGGAATATCCACCACTCCCTGATTGTCCCTACAAGTTAGTCAAAATAAACTTCTTCATGTACTTATAAGATGAAACATAAGAAATGGGTGATCTTAGATACCGAGTAAGGGTATGAAATATAGTCGAAGATATCACAGACATAAACCTTAGGAATGGTTATTCACTAAAAACACATTGCTTTTAAAAAAAATTAACATAAAATAGAAAAAATATGAGCTAAGTAAATATTTCAATAATAAAACATAATCTTGGATATTATTCTAGTTGAATAAGAACCCGAAATATGAATTTATAACATCATAATGACTGAAAATAATATATTGTACATTCTAAATCATACAGTCTGGGCCTTGGCCAAGACGTCTGAAAATGATTATGGTCTAGGCTAAAACCATATATCAAAATGGAAAAGGCCTCGGCCAATCCACATATATTTGTCTCATGAGACTTACCGATGCATAGAGATGCTAAAGTGGTCCACACTCCTCACATACTAAATCCAATGTGTTCCTCATATTAATGTGCTAAATATAATTAAAATATACATTCATATTGAAAAAAACAAATTAAAAGTAAATAACTTTTTCCAACCATTGAACATAAACTATAAACATTCGGAATAATATGGTGGATTTAATCAGGAGAGCATATTCATAGTAAAACTAATCAGAAACCCTTTAACAAAATATTTTAGAAGATATCATAATAAATATTCCTTGATGAAATAAAAAAAATATAAAAGTATTTTCACATAAATAATGATACTTTTAAATAAGATCATTGAGAAATTATTCAGGATATACTCCTTAAACATCCCAAGGTTCCCCATGCCAACATGAAGCATTCAAATCCAAAATCCTTAGATTATCATGAGAAGAAGGAGACCTTTTGTATCGTATAAAAAAGGGTAATACATACCACAAATTCAAGGAACATGTGGTGAACAAGGAATATACTTAATAAAAGATAATGTCAGGTGAGAAAAATCCTTTTTACTTTTCAAAGAGGAGTTCTTTTGGAAAATCATTTGTATTTTCCATGAAATTTTATCGTAAAATTCTATATCCCAAAAAAGTAAAATTTATGGACATTGAAATTATATGTGATGCATAAATGATGTCTCTCTATAGTGAAATCATGTACGAATGTGTTCTTAATAATCCTTAGAAATAAATTATTATAGAGAATTTTAAGGAAAATAGTAATGATAATTTTAATGTTGAAAGGAAAGTTTCATTTCTTAAAACCAGAAATGAATCAATATGATTTTTTAGGATAAAATGAGTTAAAAAGTAATGGGGTCTAAAAATATATTTTGTAGTGCACTGTAAAATGGGTAAGAATTCGAGAAGTTTCCTTAAATCATTTTTTTATTTCCGAATAAATTTTGAATGATTATATTAAATCATTTAACTACCCATGAAATAAATAATTATTCTATTGTGTAAATACATATATATGACATTCCCACATAATTTTTGAGGTGTAAATAAGAATAAATTATAATTTCATTGAGGTGAAAAGAGAGTAATATCAACCCAAATGAAAATGGTGGTTCGGGTAGAAAATACTTACAACTTTGTAATTAATTTAATTGTATTCCCAAGAATTAATAGTTGTCAAATTATACATTGAAAATAATGAAAATAAATAGAATCATGATTTTAGAAATCAATGGGTATTCTACATACACCATACACAAGTAATGGTAGAGAATATAGAATATCCCACAAAAAATGTATGTTAGATGAAGAAACCCCTTACCTTGAGCCTTATAGTGTTCTTCACTTGAACATAGTGTCCTAGATAACAATATTAAAGTTGTTAACTAATATTTCCATATCATATATATATTTGTAATTTTTTTACTATAGACATATTAAGTTAATTCATGGCCTTCTTGATGGGTTTAAGAGGTTCAATTTTATTGTTTGGGAGTGTTTTCTTCATGATCGATATACTTATATAAATGAATGGATAATCATGTAAAATGAGGATGGTTATCCAGAATTTATGTAATAGTTTATTAGTTTAAATCCATAATTTTACATGGTTTTAAATTTAATTTGTCTACTTGATGTGATGAATAATCGTTATATTAATTATTTAATGAAAATTGTTTGTGTTAATTTGTAGCTTTTTAACACAACGAACTCATTTAGATTTATAAATCCAAACCTGGTGTAGAAAAAAATACAGAACCATATTTGAGACATATTACATATATTATATCCTATTTCAACACTAATAATGGTTTCATGACAAAAAATTAGAGACAGTAATAGAAATGAAATACCCAACATTCTTGAATGTGGTAAATTAGCACATCTAGGATTGTGTTCTCATTTGTAGTATCAATGAATGGAAAATTAGAGATGATGAAGAATAATTTCTTTATTGTGAAAACATTCATGTATATGTATGATAATTTAGTAATCACAATATTTAGAAGAGAGGAAGAGAGTAAATAGAAATAAAGGAATTCAAAATAAAAGGAATGTTGAGAAGTCCCTTATGAAAATTCGGCTACCAAACATCGTCACTTAGAAATTAGTGAAATATATTAACGAGAGAAAAGGTATATCATCAATATTAAATAATATAAATAGTAAAGGGAATATGGAATTACATATCCCATCATAAAACAATTGAAATTAAAAGATAATAATAAAATAAGAGTGCTTGAAAAAATGGGAGATTGTGAGACCAAAATTCTACAGCATAACAGCTACACACCAAGGTTTTAGAAATCATTAAGAATAAAGGGGAAATGGGTTAACCATTAATAAAAGTCTCATAAAATAGTATAAGGATAGAATAATATGGAAATTATAAAATTGTATGAAAACCTGAAATACGTACAACATAAAAGAGAACATGGATGAAAAAGAGAATTTGATAATTCTCTAACCTTGTAGTGTAACTCCTAAGACATGATGAATGGGACCGTAGAAGCATGAGAACACCTTTGTAGGGATACTAGAGAGTTAAAAGATCTATATATTCTAGGATTATGAGTTTCGAATGGTGGAAAAAAAATTAATGAGTTGGTATTTATAGTAAATGAAATGGATTTTCTTTATTAATTTAATTGGACAACTCATTCGTTGTTTATAAAAAACCATGGGATTGGACATGGTATTAGTCACTTGGGACACCTCACAGCTTATATTATTGTAAAAAAGTCTACCAGAATTTTTTGACATGTATTACATCATTATGAAGTCATTAAACATTCTGAAAACCCATAACTGAATTTTTACTATTCATGAAAAAATCAAGTATTTTAGAGAAATCCTAAAAATTCATCCTAACCATTTTTCAATGTGAAAAATTAAAAAAGAAACTACATTTTTTAATATAATTTTATAATTATTTTCTAATTTATTTTTATATAAAATCATTATTTATTGAAAAAAACAATTAAAATTATACCTCGATTTATAACACTTTGATAAATTATTCTGGGTAACATAAAATTATCATATAACCATAATATAGTAAATTAGCAAGTTATGATTAAAATTTATGGAAAAATATTTCGATTTTAAATTATTATATTAAAAATAAAATTTTAATTAAAATATTTAGGACATATAGAAATACCATTACTTATACTATGAACATTTTTACACATTTAAGATTTACAAGATTTATTTTTACATTCACAGGTGATGTTTCTATTTTCTTTGCTTGTTTACTATTCATTACTGTTCATAAGGGAATGTAACTATTCTAAATAGTATGTTACTATTAACCAAAAAATATATATTTCTTATTAGACTCTACATATCTTACTTAACGCAACTATTTATTTCATTTTTTTCTAAATTCACATAATATAGGTGGAATGATTGTGAATACTAGGATAGGTTATAAAAACTGTTGTTTTTTAAGAACTCAGTATTTCATGAATTTTATATTAAATCTATTTATAAATTATTGGGGTGGTACATTATACCCTCCTTACAAAAAATTCTTCTTCAAAATTAAAAATTTAACATCAAAATTTAATGGTTGATACTTGAAAATTGCCTTATTGGATACCCGCAACAAGAATATAGTTGACACTTTCTATTAATAAGAGGAAAGGGGAATGAATCTGTTACTACAAAAAAATAATTCTAATGGTAAAACGTGGTCATCGATGAATAATCATACCATCATTTAGTTACACTAAAATCTTACACCTCATACATTGATGAACATAAACCATTTCATAAGTGATTAAAAATTGTAAAATATAATGATTCGACACATTATAACGAGTTTTTCTAAATTTACATGATGATCCTATTATAAACCCTTTATCCACAAGAAGCATCTCTAAAATTCACATTCCCAACATGTGAATAACTTCATTATGTATCCTCTATAAATATGGTAATAACGTGAATTACCATAAAACGCATAATGGAAACCTACATTTTCATTATTCCTTATGTAGGAAATATGTTATTCAATATATTCTATATGACCTCAAATCATTAATGAAATAGTATTGTAGTACAATAATTATATATCTCATAATTATTAAAACCATTTTATTGCTGAAAAAATATTCAACTCACATGATTCTGGACTAGGTATATTAATCATTCTACTTTATCTGTGGAAGCAGGATTACGTGATGATTTTCCAAAATCATCATTTGGTTTATATTCCTTTTAAACTGGGGACATTGATTCACATAGTGTCCCATCTCCCTATAGATGAAGCATTTAATATTGGAAAATTCATTCATTGTCTTGCAATTATGACCATCATGTCCTTTTACTCCACACTTGAATAAAACTAATTTTCCTCCCATGTATATACTAAGGTGTTTCCTTCTACAATTATAATACGTGGGAAAAACATCATTCCCTTTTCTGTTTATCCCTTTTTCCATTCCATCCTCTTATTCTCTTTCTTCCCTTCATAGCCAAAGGACTCATAGAAGTTTTCACATACCTTTTCAACACAGGATATTATTTCTTAATATGATGAGGATACTTGGGATACAATGTCTTTTTGAAAAGATATCTTAATACCATCAGAGATATGATCCTTCGTACTCTTCTCATCATATGAATTGGTGAAGTTCCCATTCCATCTGCAACGTCCCATTCCTAATCAATTACATATTTTATATTATCTCATATATTTATGAAGTCTCTATATCTCTAAACATGGTATAACACATAACATAACTTTATGCATCAGAAATCCTTGAACCGTATACTTTGGTTACATTGGGGGCATAAATACTTCATAATTGTATATAATAAGCTTATGAATTTACGAAAGCATATCCCCTGGGATTGTAAAGCCAACATTGCAGCAAGACCTTTTTTCATGCATTAGTTCCCATTCAAGTCTAGCTTAAAGCGGTGTTTTTGTGTTTTAAAACAAGATACATATGTTCCAGAGCCACCTCTACTTGTTCATATCTAGTAATGTATGTATTTTCATGATAAACCCCAAATCTATTCCTTACCACACTTATAGGATTTCCTTGTTTTCTTGTCACCAAAGATTATCTTACTGTTTTGTTCACTAAACTACTTTTATGATATCGAGTTTCTATATTTTCTACTAATATTCCATTGATACCAATAGTAACGCCCCAACCCTAGTCGCTCGAAGCTGGTGCATTATTTTAATACGTTGGCATGATTACAAGGAATCAAATGCCAAAGGAAAAAGTAGTTTAGTAGTTTGGGAAAACCAGGTACATACATTGGTTCAATATTATAACCTGAATGGAAATACAACATATATGTTTTTTGGGAATATTCACTACTCCATGAGTATCCAAACATGTTAGTAATAATAAAAATATGCATGTCCTGAGAAAATGAATTATAAGAAATGGGTGAGCTCAGATACTCATTAACACTATGAAATACAGTGGAAGATATCATAAACATAAATATTACACATTGTGAATAACTAAAATCTACTGCCTTTTAAAAGAAAAATGTGAACACACAATGTCTGAAATATGAGGTGAGTTAATATTTACACAGTAAAACATAATCATGGGTATTCTACTTGTTTAATAACCCCATGAAATATGAATTTATAACTTCATAATCTGGGAAATGCATATTCTAGACATTCTAAAACATTCTGTCAAGTCCTCAGGCAAGATGTCTAAAAATGATTAAGGCCTTGACAAAAACCATATATCAAAATTGGAATGTCCTCATCCATGACCATGTCTATTTATCTCATGAGACATACCATTGTATTTAGTGGCTATAAATGGCCCCCTACATCACATACTAATTCAAATGCATTACTCATATGAAAGGGGTGAACATGGTTAACATATACATTTACATTGAAATTAATAAATGAAATGTAAATAACTTTCCCAATCATTTCACATAAACACTAACCATTCAGAATAATATGGGGATTGGTATCAAGATAGAACAACCATGGTAAAAATAATCAAAAAACATTCAAAAAAATCTGTAAATGACATCATAATAGATAATCCTCTATGAAATTCATGATTTGTCAATGGATTTTTCACATTAATATGGATACTTTTAAATGAGACCATTGAGAAATTCCTTAGGAAATAATACTACATTACCAAGTATATCATACCACCTTAAAACATTCAATTCACAATTACATACAAATTCAAGAGAAAACGAAGACTCTATATTATATAACCAATGGGATTACATGAACCACCTATAAGGAATAAGTGGTAAACATCGCATTTACCTAATACAAGTTTATGTGAGATGAGAAAAATATATTTTAATTTTGAATGTAGAGATATTTTGTGAAATAAATTTCATTTTCAATGAAATTATATTTCAAACATCTATATCCAAAAAAGTTAAAGGTAAGGACATTTAAATTATATTTGAGTCATATATTATGTCACATTATAGTGAAATCATGAAAAATAGAGTTCTTAAGAATCCATAGAAAAAAACATTTTAGAGAATTTTATGGAAAATATTAAAGAGTGTGGAGAAGTATGTTTGATTTACTAAAACCAGAAATGAAACAAGATAATTTTTCATGATAAAACAAGTTAAAAAATAATTGTGTCTTAAAACTGATTATTTATAGTTCACTTGAATATGGATAAGAATTCAAGAAGTTCCCTTCAAGAAGGATTTCATTTTAGAATAATGTATGAACGAATATTTTAAAACATTTAACTACCCATAATATATAAAATAATTTTGTTGATTAAAAACAGATAGTACTTTTCCACATAATTTTGGCGGAATATATAAGAATATCTAAGAATCTAATTGAGGTGAGTAGAGAATAACAATATCCAAAATGAAAATGTAGGTTTGGGAAGAAAATACTTACATCTTTGTAAACAATTAAATTGTATGACCTGAAATTACTGATCATAAGATGATACATTTAATATAATTAAAATAAATATATTCATCATATAAAACATCAATGGTCAGTATGGATACACCATACACAAGTTATATTAGATTATACATATTATCTCACCAAAATGGATGTGAGATGATGAAACCTCATAACCATAGTCTGATGGTGTTCATCACTTGATATTTGTGTATTTGATAACCAAATTAAATTAATTAATTAATATTTAAATAACAACTTTTTAGGTATTTAGTTTACTATATACTTATTAAGTTCATTTATGGCCTTCTTTATGGGAATTAGAGGTTAAATTTTATTGTTTAGGAGCATTTTCTTCTGGGTCGGTAAACTTATATACATGAATAGAGTATCATGTATAATTTGCATGGTTATCCATAATTGAAGTTATATGTTATTAAATAACATATATAAGGTTACATGTTTATAATATATTTTTTACTTAGTGTTAAGATGAATCTTTATTTAAATTATTTAATGAATATTGTTTGGGTTAATCGGAGGTTTTTGAACACAATGAACTCAATTTGATTTATAAATCAAAACCATGTGTAAAAATATTGTAAAACCAAATATAAGACATAATAAATATGTTATAGTCTATTTCAACCATAATAATGGTTTTTTATGCTGATTTAATTTTGTAATAGAAAATGAAAACTCGTCATCCTTGAATGTGGTAAATTAGCATGTCTCGAACGATGTTCTCATTTTTATTATAAAGGAATGGAAAAGGAGAGATGATGAATAATTTTTAAATTATCATGAAAACATTCTAGTACATGTAAGAATCTATAGTCATCAAAATATTTGGATGAAATTTGTATAGGAATGAAAAGAAATGGAACTCAAAATAATATAAAAGTTGAGAAATCCCTTATGAAAATCCTACAGCCTAACAGCATCACTTAAATATTCATATAATTTATTGATGAGAGAAAATGGTATATAAAAATTATTACAAAATAAAGAAAATAAGGGTAATATTTAATTGCATGTCCTACATAAGAAAATTTAAATGAAAATATATTAACATAATAAGAGTGCTTAAAAAGAGATATTTTTAGATGACAATTCTGTAGTATAAAAGCTACGCAACATGGTTCTATAAAACATTAATAATAGAGGGGAAATGAGTCACCCATTAATTAAAGACTCTTAAAATTTTATAAGTATAGTATAATATGGAAATAAAAATATGGTATGAAAACATGAACTACAAACCACTTAAAAGAGAACATGGATGAAAAAAAAGAAGTTGAGAATTCACTTTCCTACTAGAGTAACTCCTAAGAATTGATGTAAGGGACATTTGGGCGTTGAGGAAACCATAAGAGATCTAATAAGGAGGTAACAGTACTATTACATTGAGTATTTTTGAGTTTCAAATGAATTAAAACAATTTAATGAGTGGTTGTTTATTATATATCAGAGGGAGTTTTTTATTAATTTAAAGGGACACCTCATTAGGGGTTTTTTCAAAATCAAGGGATTTACAATGGTATTTTCCCATGGTATTAGCCAATTGGGACACCACAATTTATATATTATTTTAAACATGTTTTCCATCATTTTATATGAAACAATACATGATTACGATGTCATTAAACATACCGAAAACTCAAAAGCGTATTTTTACTATAAATGAAAAATCCAATAATTTTAGAAAAATCATCAAAATTCACCCTAAAAATTTTTCAACATGTAAAATTCAAAAATAAATTCCATTTTCTAAAAAATAATTTTCTATATATTTTAAATTTAATTATAAAATAAAATCATAATTTATTACAAAATGCAACTTTAAAACTAATAAGTCGTTTTATAACACCTTGAGAAATTAATCAAGGTCCTATAAAATTATCATATAACCATAAGAAAATAAATTAAAAATTTTGGAAGAAATTTTATGAAAATAAATATCCATTTTAAATTATTAAATTAAATAGATAATTGAAATTGAAATATTTATGAAATAAAAAAATAGCAATTCTAATACATTGATATTTTCCTAACTTTTAAGATGTCCAATTTTTATTTAAACAATCGTGTTTGAAGCTTCTATTTTCTTGGCCAATTTACTACTCATTTCTACGTAGTACTCTTCATAAGGGTATTTTACTACTCATCAGGGTGTGTTACTATTCATGAAAAATTATGTTTGCTTTATCATACTCTAAATATCTTATTGAATGCAACCATGTATGTCTATTTTTTCAAATTACAAATCATAGTGGTGGAAAAATTAAGTTTTACTTTTCTAGGTTAAAATAAATTGTTGTTTTATAAAGACTCATTATTTCATTAATTCTATATTAAATTAATTTATAAATTCTTGGTGTCTTACATTGTACACATGAAAACATCTTCAAGCCCAAAGATTCTAAAATATAAAATCAACTAAGGAACAAAATGCATGCATACCACTAAACCCAACATACAGTGAACAACAGGGAATGCAAAGAGCAGGAAAGTAAACGGGGAAAAAATAGTAGCCCTCCATAAGAAAGTCTATAAAATAAAAATTCCAACCTATAAAAAAAGGTATATTACCTACATTCTTTATTTGTTGGAATAACTCGGCCTTTCTGAACTCATCAATCAACACTTGGTACTAGTCCTCCTAGGACTGTGTCCAAATAGTGGCTTGTCTGGACAAGACATAACACATGCGGGGAAATCCCATGATGGGTTGAGTATTACAATACTCAGTAAGACACCCCAAAACCACAAAGAAATGAACAATGTAAAGATACAATCATCTATATAGATGTATGTGTTTAACACATATAATAAAGATATCTATATATAATCAAACCCAGACCTATATTCTAGAGTGAAGTCGAAACTACCGTATACCAACAATATCTATTCAGTATAAATATTCCACATAGCACTCATCTTGGAGAACTCGGTCTTGAATGTGTTATCCCTGATGACCTTCACCAGATATGTACTAAATGATAGAACTGTCATGAGAGAGATATATGTTGATTGAACTAAATAGAGTTAAATACACTCACTCTGGGAGAAACAACACCATGAGTGGGGAAGATCAACATACACAGTTGAGGATCACTACTAGGGCCATGGTGTATACTACAACTCATTTGTGTTCACCTTCTATGTAAAGTACTGATGTTTGGTAGGATTGGTCATATCAATAGCCTAACTCTAACTATGGAACAAGAAAGGATATAGGGTTCTATTCCAGGCATCTCGAAGTGGACTCCGAACACTATCAAGAATGTCTAATGGAAGGGTTCCGTACTCCCATGTATAAAAATTGGTAACAACTAACCATCATGTGAAAGTGAAAGGGTAACCCACCCAAATAAAACTTGTCAAATAAATTTTGAAAAAGGATAACATTAAATGAAAAAAAAGTAAACGACATGTAGAAGGGTTACATCATGTTTTTCATGGCCCCAGGTACTACCAGTGTTCAATGACATGTGTCATCCGAACATTCAATGTTGAAGAGGTATACATGTCATGTAGAGAGTATCACATTCCATTTTTTAATTTATGGTGTCCACCCATGTTCTATGGTCATGATCCAGAACACAGTTTCAACCCGTGTTCGCCTACCAGTGTACCAGTACATGTGGTAACCATGTATTCGGTCTGGGTATGGTTGTGTGGTGGGATATACGTTGTGTGATCTACCCCATATATGTTTACCTCCTGAGATACACACCAAGCATCAAGGAAGGGGCCACACACTGTGTGATAGGGTTCAAACACCGTATGACACTTTATGGCCTCTGTAAACACTACCACCCCTGAGGGGTCCCTAAACGCTTTGTATTGCCGGATTACATGCCATATATCACATTATTTTTTTAAGAATAATGGGTTTGGGATAAGGTCATCTCCTCCACTGATCTGGAAAGCATTCTAGTTTTACCTTTCATGGACAATCAATGTCCTTCCTTGTTCGTTCACACCATCACCAAAACAATGAATTTCTTCATTCGATCTCATCGCACGATGGATTAAAAATTGGTCATTCTTCGTTCTGCTGAGGAACATTGATGATTGTGTGTAACAACCCAATATTTTATGAGATATATTTATTTTAAATTCATTGATATCTTCTTTTGTACTCTACACCAGATTATCTTGCAGTATACACAATAATATAATTGTCTTGTGTTACACGCAAAAGCGACCTTCCTCGATAGCTTGCGTGGTACGCAATACCGAGTTTCACTAAACAATCACATATTATAAGATTATTATGAAATTGTAGTTATGAATTATATTAAATGACCTTTGAATTTTATTACATTATAATTCATCTTATAAATTTTCTAGAAGATGGTATGAGAACAAAATCAATTTTTCGTATAATGGAAGTATTATTAAAAAAATGCAGTTTTTCCAACTTTTGATGGCCACCAATTTTAAATCTAATTACTGACAGGTTTCTAATATCAATTTGACTAAATAAACTAATTAATTTGAATTAGTATAAATAAATTTACTTTTGATAAATTTTTCATATTTTTATGATAACTTTAATATTTTGATGAATAGTAAAAATACGCTAAATTTTACTTAAAATAATATTTTTTCATTGAGATAATTTATATTGATAAATTATAATATTTAATGGTTTTAAATTATAAATAGAATATATTTTTATCATTTAATATAATGATGGTTTTTGTCATTATTTTTACTTTGAATTCATGGGTAAAAACGTTTCAATCTTCTGCAATCTTTTAAATAGAAACCCATTTTTTACAATGGGATTAATTTTAAATTTATTACTGCAACTTATGTGTCCTGAATTAGGAAAAATGGGTTCCATATTTGGAAGCAGTAGTTCCAAATTTTTATAATAGGATACTATTATTGTTAGACATTATGAATAGTAACTACGGTGAATTGTATTTACCACAGTTAAAGGTAAATCAGATAATTAAGAGTAAAAATAATATTATAAAATTATTTTAACACTTGTAAAAATATATTGGAATGTTTATATTTCTTCCTAAAATATACTTGGGTAGAAATGGTATCTATTGGAACCCACTTGGATGAGATTGAGACATTTATTTTATTTTATTTAAAGGAAATTGAAATATGTCTCACTCAAAGATTAAATAATTACAATATTTTTAATATAAGGATAAACAGAATATCAATTCAATTATAAAAATAGTCATTTGAAATATTAAATGTTTTTATAAATCATGGTAATTTATTTGTAATTTTATAGAAATATATAATTACCATAATAGCTTATACATTAATGATTTATAAATTATTTATTTAGTGAAAAATCAATAATAATGTTTTTATTAAAACAATAATACCCATCAAAGTGACCAAATAATTGACCAAACCTTATCGGTAAAGTATATATATACCATAAGCAAGCATGGGTTGACTTTTGGACCATTTGGATCCTTATAAAACATATTATGACATTTATATTATTATTTTTTATGGGATGTCAAAGTGGTCACCTTCATAATTTAATAAAGATAACATTTTAAATGTTGGATGTATTAAAAGATAAATTAGACTAAAATTTTTATTATGATATCAATTATATTTCGATTAATCATAGTATTTTATTTTTATTTTTTATGTAAAAAATAAGTATATTAAATAATCATACAAAAATGTTCTAGAAATTATTTTATTAAGAAAAATATCAAATAAATGTTTTTATTAATATTAAAATAAATATTTTATGAACAAATTAATGTGATCCAAAAAATTTATAGATAAATATGGAATGATAGGAATCTATTAAATATTTTGGTTAGAACATATCTTATGTGTGGATTATATTTAAATTCAAATAATTGAATACTATCAAAATTGACACTATTGGTATTTTATAAAAATATCATATTATTAAATTGTATAAAAATACCAAAAATATTTAAAAAACTACAATTTGAAAATTATATTGTATAAAAATTCATAATGTATCTAATTATGGACAATTAAAAACACGTAATTATGTATTTATAACAATTTTAAATATATAATATTATTACCACAAATAAAATCAAATAGATTAAATAAGAATAAATAAAAATGATAAAGTTTAAAATAAATTTCAAACGTGTATAAATTTTATTATGTGATGATATTACCACCCTATCACATTTTATATTTGATGTTGAGTCATTTTGGAGGTTTTTATTTGGGGTTTAATTTTATTATAATTTAATATTTTTGAGAGTTTACTAAAGTGCACCTCTCCTCTCTTATAAAAGGGAACATCCTCCATCTCCTCTTCACACCATTTTGTGCTTTAAAACTCTTCAAAACCATGTCCATTTCTCTTATAAACTTCTCTAGAGACCTAATCGAGGTTGTGGACTTCTTCAAATACCATCCTTAGTTCCCTAAGAGTAGGTTTAGAAGAGGCACTTTGAAAAAGAGGTAATATCTTGTACTGATTCTTTCAAACTTATTTCTTCTTCTAATTCCTCTATTTGAGTTGTTTCATTTTTAGGCAATAGCTGCAATTTCACATGTATTATGATCTATTATTATGAATATGAAACAAATATATTCAATATTCTATCCATCCTATGAAAAATGAAATCACCACGCGTGCGTACGTACGACCTACTGTCATTATGCCTTGGTGTAATCTGTTTTTCATAACCAACCTACTTGGATGGGTATAATAATTGAAAAAGTAACTATATATGATTATTTTAAAGTGATATTTATTCTTAAATATTATACTACATACACTTCAATATAATTCCTCAATCATGGGAATGAAATTGTCGCTCATGCGTATGCAAGACTTACCGTCTCTATGATGTGATGAGATTCATTCTCCAGGTTAACCATTCAAGAATGATTATAAAATATATATAATAAATTATCATGAAATAGATGAAATAATAATGATACTATATTTATGTATTTATATATATATTTATGTCATTTAGTTCCATTGAATTTAATAAGGAATGGAAAATATCGTTCATCTGTACATACGACCAACTGTCTCTATGAACGGTGTATATCCATCCATTTTTCGCTCGATTATATATATATATATAATATATGGGATATATAAGCCATGTTTTAAATTGTGGAAGTAATTAATCATGATATATGTAATCATATAAAAAAATAAAAGTCAAAACACATACGATAAATGAAACGAATTTACCCAAAATGCTGCTTTAACATGGAATTGACAATTGAAAGGGAAATATAAAGTCATTAGTGAATCATATATGATATCATAAATATTATTATTGTTCTATTAGATGTTTATACTATTTTTTAACACTAATATACAAGAGTTTAAGACATGTAAAAAAGTAATTGGACCTAATGTAAGGGATAATTATTCTAATCTCATTCTTTTCCCAGATTGTTTATTCATAAGTATTTAATGGGGTTATATTTATCATCCCTGTAATTGTTCTATAAAAAAATGTTTTCATAGAGTTTTTATTATTCTTCCATGTGTGTTTAATGTCGTGTTTACATCTCTTTGAATTTTACCATGTGGTATGAAAGGAATCGTTCTTTTGTTTACCATATAAGGTGCTTTTTGACTTTTCCGGCAAAAGTATATGGAAAATGATTTTTTAAACTTATACGGAAAGTATGGATTTTTATGATTTCATGACACCTTATTTACATAATTATTCCTCTATAAGATTTCATGATTATTTTCAAAAAAATCTTTACTTTTAATATTTCATGACATTTTGAGAAAAGAAAATGATTTGAATGAAGAAAGGATATTTTCCTCAAGAATTAATTTCAAGTATTTTATGAAAACTATTTTACATCTATGATGACATTATTTAATATGGTTATGTTTCAATTAAAATGTATCTATTATTTAAATGGGTTGATTTTTTTATGATGAAATTATATCCACTGTATTATATGGATTATTTTATGATGGGATGATGTTTTTGAAACCCATTTTATTCTTTCGGTTATGATGAATAATTTATGTTTATTTTGTGGCACATGAAATAATGATTTCATTGTTATATGGGTGTGACTTATATTTCCCACAAATGCATTGGGTAATGATTTATATCTCATGAGATTTACATGGCCAGAATGACAAGTAAATCAGGTTAAGTCATACATGGCTGGAATGACAGGTTAACCCGGTTCAGTAATGGACTTTGTCCACTCTAATGGTCTTGGAAGCAATGTCCTGGATACTATGGAAATCATATCATGTGATTAAGGGTTTTCCACAATTACATGTTTTATCCACTTTCTATTTTATCATTATTTGTGTTCCTTTGTGATATATTCCTTACGTACTACCAATATTTATTTCAGGACTCATGATTTTGATGTTCAAATATTATGTTCAGTTTTTTATGTTCAAAAGATTATGGTTTGTTTTATTATCTAAATGCTTACCCTTACTATGTATTTTAGGTCTCCCTTTATATTCTTTATTTTCCCCAAGATTTAATGAATGGTTTTAGGAATGAAAACAATAGGGGAAGATCTTTATGGGAGATATTGATGATCTTTCACCGTGATTAGAAGATTATGTTCTGAGTTTCCATAGACACTAATCTAATACGTTCTGTGGGCATTTGTTTCTGTTATGTATTCATTATTCTGCAAAATTAATGTAGTGTCCATGTACGTCAAGCTAAGGTATCTACAGTTGGTATCATAGCAATGTAGGAAGGAATTAATACGATCTTTGGGAACTCTCACGTGTGAGTGTTGGATGAAGCATGGCTCTCCGCCCAAGGGCTTCATGAGGAAATGGCTACCACAGGGAATGGTAGTGTTTCCTACCCAGGGGGTTTAGCCGCCCATGGAGTTCTCTAATAGGTATTAATTCTAGTCCACTGGAAATAATTCCAGAATGCAATAGTTGGTATCAGAGTGAAGGTTTAGTTAACCTCTGGAAACTAGAATGTGAAAACATTAGTGAGATACCTAGAGATATTTCCAAGGTATATCTTGGGATGTTCCTAGGGATAAGTATAAGTATAGGTCACAATCCTAGAATTATGATCACGATCATGAATAACCTAGGACTAAACCTATGATATTACAGATTGAATGTACTCCCCCTTGATTATGTTTTTTTTCCTAGTATGATTTTTGCCTCTCACGCTATTCTTTTTGGGTTTTAGAAAATGTTTGAAAAAGGTAGATTCGCGTAAATGGAGAGTATGATGGAAAATGGAATGATATTATTCCTAAGAAACCAAATGAAATGGTATTTGAAATGAGAAACATCATTATTATTCATAAGCTTCAATCTCATAATATGATCAATAATCATAACTTTTGTATGTTTCCTGGGTCATATAATAAGAGAAAGATGGAGTTTCGTGATTATTATAGATGAAAGAAAGTAAAATTTCCGTCGTGTAAATCATGTGGGAAGAGAGATCAGGGAAAATGTTTCAATGGAACTGGAAGATGCTTTGGATGTGGAAAAGACAGACACAAAGCTAGTAATTGCAAAGTAAAAGTTTTAGTTAACACAATGGACAAGGATAATGGTATTGCTAAGACATTAACAACGGTTAAATGTTTTAAATGTGGAATGTGCGAGCATTGTGCAAACCAATGACCTAAGGGAAAATCTCATGATGAGAATCAACATGGTCAGTAGGGTAGTATTTATGTTAATGATGATGAAGAGACTATAAATGATATATGAGATGAAAGAACTATTGAGGAATAAAATGATGAAGCTCGGTCAATGGTTTAAGAAGGTTGTGGAATGATTGCATGTTTATCAAGTGTAATGTGTTATAAGTAATTTCATGGTACTATGGATTTGAGAAACATATAAGGATTGTTACACTATTGTTTTTTCATAAGTTTTTTGATTGTATATTTTGAATGGTACTGGTAACCATGGAAGGTTATTCAGATATTTTTGGATAGCACCAAATATTCGCATAATGAAGGGATAAATAAATAATGAAATTTTTGATAGTATTTATTAGCTCAGTACTAATATAAGGACAATGTGATATCATGGTTTGTGTATATATAAATTTTGAGATTTTGGTATGTGGAAAGAGTTAAATTTTTTACCTCTATCATGTTTTCACTAAGATTCTATGGTAATTAATATTTCAATAGAATACATGATTAATGTATTCACTTTTTTGTAATGTGACCAACAATATATATCTTATAATATATGGGGGATAAATGATGGTATTCATATTCTTGGTAGATGACCTCTCAAGTAATCATTTTCTTTAAACTATGATATTGGACAGAAGTATTTTCGATAAGACTAAAGGTTGGAATGGATTATGTTTGACATCAGATAGTATTGTATAAGGATAATTTTTTTTCTATAATGTTATAATATTATAGTTTTAGAAAATGACAACCTACAGGGTGGGCGACAACCCATCTCATCCGACATGGTTACGGTAATCAAACACACAACCGAAGTGAGATAGGCCTTTATCACCTACCACTATCCTATATAAAGTCCCTATATATTAGAAATTAGTTTCATTTTATTAAGAGGTATGATAGATGATGTATAAGTCCATTTTTTGAACCATATACGATTAATCTCACCATGGCTGGACTAATGTATATTTACTAATTTGTGCTAACAATCTGGTGATAAAGGTAGAGGGAATGACCTATCATTATATCTCATGATCTGCTAACACATCAAGAATGATAAATTCAACATCATTCCATTAAATATGATAGGAAGTGGAAATTGTTCATGGAATGAATAATGATGATATTACACTAAAATCCAGTAAGTATTTCTCCTTATTAAAAAATTCATCAACATTACGGAAATGATCATGAAAACCAAAATTTTATCATAGTACCTTATTATCCGATGAATCAAATGGTACCTTATATCTTCACAAATTTATGGCTTTATGATTGTGGGATTTTTCATAGCCATGTTCTCAACCACTCTCCATCAAGAACTTGATGGTTAGATTTCTCTGCCATATCCATTTTTTACCTATGGGGAGACCCAGTGATGAGTTACATTAGGTAACCCTTATATTTTTAACATTCTTTTTTAAAATTATGTTTTCATATTTCTTTTTAGGATTTTGGTTTTTATGAAAGTAACATTAAAGTAGTAAACCATTTATATCCCCGATAAATTTCAAGTGAGAAATTCATTTTAAGGGGGGTAGAATGTAACAACCTAGATTTTATGACTTATATTCTTTATAATTTCTTTTATATATTCTATTTTATGCTACACCATGATTATCATGTTGTATATGCAAAATTATACTTGGCTTGTGTTACACGCATGAACGACCTTCCTTGATAGCTTGTGTGATACGCAATATCGAGTTTCACAATACAATGATATATTTTAATTTTATTATGAATTATCCATTAAGAATTGTATTAACATCATTGTGAATTTTATTACATTATAATTTATGTTACACATTTTCTAGAACCTGGTATAAGAACAAAATAAATTTTTCGTATAAAGGGAGTATTTTTCAAAAAATGTAGTTTTCCCACCTTTGGATGGACCACCAAATTTAAATCTAATTATTGACATTTATATAAGATCAATTTGAAAAAATAAACTAATTATTTTGAATCATGATATTAAAATTTACTTTCGATAAATTTTTCATATTTTTATGAAAACTTCAATATTTTGATGAATAGTCAAAATACATTAAATTTTATTGAAAAGAAACAATTTTCATCAATAAATTTATATAGTTAAATTATAATATTGAATGGTTTTAAAGTATAAAAAGAATATATTATTACCATTTAATATAATTTAGTTCATTATCATTAATTTTACACTGAATTCATAAGTAAAAACATTTCAATCTTCTGCAATTGTTTGAACAAAAACCCATTTTTTCGACAACATGATTAATTTTAAATTAATTAATACAACATCTTTGTCTTTAATTTGGAAAAATGGATTCCATATTTTGAACCAGTAGGCCCAAATTATGTTAATATGATACTTATATTTTTAGACATTATGAATAGTAACTACGATAAATTTTATTTACTATTGTTAAAGGAAAATCATGTAATTAAGGGTAAAAATAAAATTATTAAATTACTCTAACACTTGTCATAATATAATTGGAAGATTTTATTTTTTCCTATATTATACTTAGGTCTAAATAGTATCTACTCGAACCAATTTGGATGAGATTGAGACATTTAATTTATTTTATTTAAAGGAATTTGAAATATTTCACACTCAACGTTAAATAAATAAAGAATTTTTAATATAAGGTTATAAAAAATATAAATTCGATTATTAATACTAATTTTAAAGATAATTTTTTTTCTTCATTATGGTAATTTATATGTAATTTTAAGTAAATATATAATTACCTTAGTATCATATACATTAATGATGCATAAATTATTTATTTAGTGAAATATCAATAATATCGTTTTTATTAAAATATCAATACCCATAAAAGGGACCAAAAATATTACCAAATCTTATTGGTCGAGTATATATAAGCCATAATCAAACAAGGGTCTACTTGTGGAACATTTTGATCCTTATAAACCGGATTATGACTTTTATATTATTTTATTTTAAATGATGTAAACGTTGTCACCTTCATAATTTAATAAAGATAACATTTTAAAAGTTTCTTGTTTTAGATGATAAATTTGACTAAATGTTTTTTATGAAATAATTTATATTTATCTATGTCATGGTATTATATTTTTAATTTTTAGGAAGACAATAAGTATATTAAATAATTATACAAAAATGTTGTAGTAATTATTTTATTAAGAAAAATATCAAATAAATGGTTTTAAAAATATTAAAAGATATATTATATGGACTAATTAATGTGATAGAAAAAATTTATTGATAAATATGACATGTTAGGAATATATTAAATATTTTACTTCAAACATATCTTTTATGTGGATTTTATTTAAGTTCAAATAATTGAATAGTGTCGAAATTGGAAAAATTGGTATTTTATAAAAATAACATATTATTAAATAGTTTAAAAATCAAAAAATTAATTAAAAAAATACAAATTTAAAGTTATATGGTCCAAAATGTCATATTGTATCTAATTTTGGACAATTCACAACACATAATTAAGTATTTATAATAAATAAATGTTTAGATTATCTTTTCCACAAATATAATCAAATAGATTAAATAAGGATAATCCAAAATGATATGGTTTAAAATAAAGTCATAACATGTCAGAATTTTATTGGTTGATGATATTACCACCCTATATCTTCTCATATTATATGTTGATTCATTTTGGAGGTTTTTATGTGGGGTTTTAATTTGTTATAAATTAAAATTTTTGAGAGTTTCCAAAAGTGCCCCACTCCTCTCTTATAAATGGGCATGTCTTCCCTCTCCTCTTCACACCATTTTGAGAATCAAACTCAGCCAAACACTGCCCATTTCTGTTTTTCAACTTCCCTAGGGAAATACTCGATGCCCTGTACATCGTCAAATACCAACCTTAGTTCCCTAAGTGGAGGTTTAGAAGAGGCACATCGAAGAAGAGGTTCTGTCCTTTACCGATTCTTTCAATCTTATTTCTTCTTCTACTATCTCTATATGAGTTTTTTATTTATTAAGTAATAAATCTGGTATCAATTGTATACTTTTATGTTTAATGAATATTGAACAACAATATTCCATCTTCTATGCATCCTATGAAAAATGAAATCACCATGTGTGCGTACGCATTACCTACCATCTCCACGCCATGGTGTAATCTGTTTTTCATAACGAACCTGCTTGGATGGGTATAATAATTGACTAAATAACAATATATGATTATTTAAAAGATATATTTATTATGATATATTATACACCATTCACTTCAAAACAATTCCACAATCATGGGAATGATATTGTCGCTTGTGTGTACGTACGGCGTACCGTCTCCATGATGCCTTGAGATTCATTCTCCTTGTTAACCATTACAGAATGATTATTAAGTATATATGATATATAATCATTAATTATATAAAATAATAATTCTACTAGATATATATGTATATTATTTAATTCGATTTAATTGAATTATGTAACAAAAACAACGTTCATGCATACGTACGACATACCGTCTCTATAAACGGTGTATTTCATTACATTTATCAGATGATTATATATATTTATATATTGAATATATATTAAATATAAATCATGATTTACATTATGGAAGTAATTAATCATTATCTAACTAATCATATGATAAAATTACAAGTCAAAACAAGTACGATAAATGAAACGATTTTACCCAAAACCTTGGTTTAACGTGGAATGGACAAATGAACAGGAAATATAAAGTTATTAGTGAATCATATATGATATCATAAATATTATTATGGTTCTGTTACGATTTTATAATATTTTTTATCCCCTCTATACAGGTGTTTCAAACACGTACGAGAAAAATTGGACCAAAGGTAAGGGATAATTATTCCAATCTCATTTTTATATAAGATTCATTATTCATAAGTATTTATTGGTGTTATATTTATAAATCATGTACATATTTTTTTTAAATGTTTTCATAATGTTTTTAATATTCTTCCATGTATGTTTAATGTCGTGTTTAGCTCTTTTTGACTTTTACTATGCGGTATGAAAGGAATCTTTTTTTTTGTTTACCATACAAGGTACTTTTTGTATTTTTTGGAAAAAGTATGAGGATAATTTTTTTAAGCCTATAGAGAGTGAATAGATTTTTACGATTTCATAACGCCCTGTTTAAATAAAGCTTAATCTAAAATATTTCATTACTATTTTCAAAAAAAAATATTTTACTTTAAAATTTCACGTCATTTTGTGAAAAGAAAACGATTTGAAAGAAGAAAGGATATTTTCGTCAAGAATTAATTTCAAGCGATTTATCAAAACTATTTTCCATCTATGTTGAAATTATTTAATATGATTATGATTCATGTAAAATTTCTATATTCATTACATGGTTTGATTTTATTTATTATTAAATTATATCCATTGTTTTATATGGATTATGTTATGATGGGATGATGTTTATGAAACAAATTTTATTCTTTGGGTTATGATGAATGATTTATGTTTATTTTGTGGAACACAAAAGAATGATTTCAATTTGAGATGGGTGGGACCTATATCTCCCTCTCATGCATTGGGTAATGATTAATATCTTATGAGATATACAGGACTGGAATGGCAAGTAAATCTGGTTCAGTAACACATGGCCGGAATGACAGATAAACCCGGTTCAGTAATGGACTTTGTCCACTATGTTGGTCTCGGTGGCAATGTCTTGGCTTCAATGGAAATCGTATCATGTGCATAAGGGATTGACACAATTACATGTTTTATCCCCATGATATTTTATTATGATAAGTGTTCCTATATGATATAAGACTTATGTACTGCCAAGATTTGTTTCACGACACAAGATTTTGATATTTAAATATTATGGTCATGTTTTTATGTTCAAATGTTTATGGTTTGTTTTATTAACTAAATGCTTACCATTACATACAATTTGAGCTCACCATTTATATGTTTTCTTTTCCAAATGATTTAAATAAAGGTTTTGGGTATGAAAACAAAAGGGGATGATCTTTATGGAAGATGTTGAAGATCTTTCATCATGATTAGAAGATTATGTTCTGAGTTTCCAAAGAAACTAAACTAATATGGTCTTTGGGCATTTGTTTTTGTTATGTATTAAGTATTCTGAAAAAGTAATGTAGTGTCCATGTATGTCATGTTTCAGTCTCTACACCATGTATTCAATGATCACCCCCAATATGAATCAATATGTATCTATCTTCTTACATTATTCATATCACTATGATCCCAGATCTACGACATCAGATTGTTGCACAAATAATCGATTGTGTAATGGTCGAGTGATCGGGATATGTCAATTAAAATGCCAATTGAAAAATGCTAGTGACATATAATGAATGTGGGGAGAAAATCATAAATCAAATAATATGAATGGACTTCTATATATTTTTGTGTCGATCATGAATCATGTCAATTATAATAAAAATCTTATTCATCAAATAAATAATCACTAGATCAAATGCCCATAAATTTCCCAAAAAAACCCATCATGCAAGGTTAGGATCAAACTAATGATCAAACTATTCATTGGTTGGTCTACGTTCATCATGAAATTAATGAAATGTTAAGGAAATCCAAAATAACACATCCTACCTTTGAATTGGATAGCTCACAGGGTAAGATCGATCATTGTGTCACTATTGTTGGTTAGATCCATCAAGAACAGTGTTCACTGATCATTGATCTGTGATTCTGTCACCATTTCCTTGAGTGGATTATCTAAATATTTCCCTAGAAATTATCCCAAATTACCAGGTTAATTTAGCTAACCCTTGTATATACGTATACAGAAATTTTTAAATAAACTCATAACTGCATCAAAAAAATTCTTTATATTTAAATTATTTAATTATGATTATGTTCTTTTTAGTTTCTTCCACAGAATTCCAATGATGACTAAAGTTAATTAATACCTTGGGAAAACACCCCCTTACAAAATCAATAGTTTTATAGGATTTCAAATATGAGTTACTATTCACGAGTTATTAGATTTTAAAATAAAATAATATTTATATAATTATATTATTTTAAGTTACATTTAAAAACTATCATTCACAGCCGACCCACACCGGATGATGTTAGGTCTCACATAAGGTAATATTGCATCTCAAACAACAACAATACCCTTAGATTTTGGATCTGAGAAACCGTTTACTAGTAATTACTCTTTTTGTGGAAACCCGCTCTTGCACTTCATTAAAAATGGAACATTTTTCAATGAATCATTACAGATACACCAGTCCTTAGAATCGCATGTTGTCTCAGCGCCTGGTTACAGAATTTTCCCGAATAATTTCTAAAAATAAAATTGAGAAAATATGAGTCCATAAATTCCCTAAAAATTAAGAATTTACACCCCTAAAACTCAAAAAAGATGGATTCAAAAAAAGATTAGTTTACTGAAAGTGAATCATGCCCTCTAGTTCCCATGTGCTCTAATAGAGACTCTAGTGCTGCCACTATAAAAACACCCAGGTAATTTCTATCCCATTAAGGATCAACTTCTACCAATCCATCATCCCCACCGGGTTCTCAGGACATTTCACTTCATCATCAGTGTCCATCTCACCCCAGTCGATGACATGTGATGTGTAATGATTCTACTTTTTTAGCTGCAACACATAGAAATCATCATGTACCCGATCCAACTTCGGGGTTAGAATTAGGCAATATTCCACCTCATGAACTCTACATAGTATTTGAAAATGGAAAATATACATTTGAGATTACATTCTGAATGATCCAAATCTCTATAAACCTCATCGAGGTGAGACCTGAAGGAAGAAATTGTCTCCTTCATTGATCTCTGAAGGTCTCTAACATCTGTCAGCATAAGATTTATAAAATCTATCTCTAATCATCATCCACTCTTAGATGATATTCACCATTTCAATTTTAGCTCAAAGCAACTATGGTCATATGAGTGATAACACTCTTGGGTCATTCTATAAAAGTAGTGACCTTTACAGTTTCCCATACAAAGCCTTGAATTTGGTCATACCATTGGTGGAAAGGTATCTGTTGTTTTACATGACCTCCAACAGGGGTAGGCGATCCACCCAACTACAACTGAAGTCCAACATGTCAGTTCATAGAATGTTATCTAGGTCCTGAATGGTCTCCCCCATCTTATCGTTTGTTTGTGGGTGAAACACATCACTCAGGTGTAACTGATTGATAAAATATTACAATAATCCCTTCCACAATTGGGATTTGAAATGAACATCACAATCTTAAACAATCATCAATGGAACTACATGGATTCAAACAAACAAAAAAATGTATAGGTGTCCAAAGTTCTCTAATGATCTCTACACCGAGATAGCTGTGAAGTGGGCTGACATGGTGAGTCTGTCGATGGTCACCTAGATGGAATTGTGTCCCTTGATCATATGTGGAAAACCCAACATGAATTCCATTGATATTTTATCACACTTCAATTCTGACAATTCAAGGGGTTGATCTAAACCCGATGGAACCTGATGCTCAGCCTTCACCTACTAGGACGTAAGGAAATGAGATATGAACTCTCCACTGCCTTCTTCATCCCCATCCACCAGAAATCATGTCATCGATCCTAGTACATCTTCGCCAAAACTAGATATACTACAAAATTGGATGTAAGAAACTCCCTCAAAGCCTCCTCATATAACTCCACTGGTACTACTGTACATCCTATAAAAAGGACTGTGTGATCCCATCCGTGATAACATCCATTAGGGGAATGCCATGTGGACATCTGAGTAGGAAGGTCTCGTAGTCGATGACCCCACAAAATATCACCAAAACACACTGGAAGAGTCGAGGGGTGAAAACCATCGATGAGAGGTAAGTTTCATTATCCCAATCTATAAAGGAGAATAGTAATTTGGGAAATTTATCATACAACTCATTCAAAAATAGTGCATTATATCACATAATAAGAGCATCATTAAGCACATTCCCCTTCCCATGTGTATAGAAAATCCAAATTTCATATTCCTAGAGAAAATCTATCCAATATCTCTATATCATATTTAGATCCTTCTGATAAATGATAAAAATGAGCCTCTAGTGGTTAGAGTAGATGATAAATCGCAATCCCATTAGGGAGAGTCATCACATCATCAAGCAGAAGACTACCAGAGATAACTCAATATCCTAGGTCATGTAATCATGCTCAGGTGGTCTCAAATAATGAAAACCATAGGTAATCAACACTTGAAACCTCATCATGAAATTACCAATTCTAGTACTTGATGCTTCCCATAACATTGTGTACTCAACACCCTTCTCCAAAAATCAAAATATTGGGGCACCATCAAACTCTCCCTCGACATTTTAAAGCATTGAACTGGGGTCAAAATTCATGTACCATTGTGACCCTCTCAACTAATTTGAGAGGAAATCGATCCTTTGTAGAGGATTATCTTTCATCACATTTACATTGTTTAAGTGAAAGAAATACACACATAACATGATGCTCATATATGTCCTATTTGGAAACAAAAATAGAGCTGTCAAAGGTGAAATACTTTTTCATTTTAATTCATTCCTCTACAAGACCTCAAAGCACACCCCCATCTGAATAAAATTTTCAGGAGCCATTAGATACACTGGTCTTGATATAAATGTCGTCTCGGGGTGTAAAAAATGGAGAAGTCTATTTATCGACTGGGAGGTAATCCTGTAACATATTTAGGAAAGACGCCCTCATACTCTTCCATTATTATTGGGAACTGATAACACATATCACCTGATTCTCTAAGAGTTAGGCTAGCTGACTCATGAGAGATCAACTACACCCTCCTATGCATGAGTCATTAATGTTCCTAATGGGTTTCCCTTTCTCTGAAAAAGAAAAACTTTATTCCATCACTACAGTTAAATTGCACCCTTCTCCTAAACCAGTCAATATGGGCATGCATTGTGGATAACAATTCCATAACAATAATGAAATCATTAGAACTTAATGATAAAACCAATAGGTTCTATCCTAAACTATATCCTCCATGGTTCAGGTCACACTGTCAACAGAAGTGTGATGATCAAGTCATCTACTGTAGGTGTATCCAGTGATAAGGGTTGAGTTAGTGGTCTAACCAAAATCTCATGGTCTCATACAAGATTTTTTATAGGTGAATAATGACTTGTATCTACGTCTGTAAATATTTAACCTAACATATAAAAGACATAGATCATACCATGAATCAATCTTGGACCCTCTGGGTAATACACCCTAACCACAAATAGTTTTCCCCACCCAAGTCCTCCAGATATATGAGCCTAGCACAGACTACTTGGGGGTAGTGTTGGTAACATGTCGAAATGTATGACACCTCCTACTTCTCTCCCAAATCCTCTAACACCTCCACCGCCATATGTATCTGCCTGCACATATTTCATCATATTCCTTAGAAATCCATCCCATGTCTCCCTGTTAATAGCACGATAGGTTGGAAGATCTCTAGTGAGATCTTACATATCCCCGGAATAATAGAATTTCATTTCTCATGGATGAATAGACCAACCACGTGTATCATAAAAAATAGAAAAAATATTTTGGTTCATCCTCTTGTGATGTCTCCCACATTAATGTTTCAAATGATGTTGTTGGATTCCCACTACCGATGTCTCAACCCCTTCTTTCTCGTTGTTGACTAACACAAGTGGTATCTACCCAACCACGAAACTCTCAACCATAAAATTATTCACTATCACCCTAGAATGGGTAGGAATGAACATAGGGGATAATGTATCTGTTTTGCCTCTTCGTAGACCTCTATCAATGTTTTCAGCCTTGTAGATCTAATCGTGTGTCATATCTATATAGTATGCAGAGAGGTAGGTATGCCTTGATGAATACTCAGACCCTGAAATTCCATCCAATAGTAGACATAGAATCCCCTATATATGATTAACCAATAACATATAAGATGATAAACCCTCTTTGAAAAGTTCTTCAACTCTTCCCATGGAAGGGTCGGGTCGTTTTATGATCGAGTAACTAAACGACATTATTGCCCTGCTGATCCAAAGAGAAGGATCACTACCAGAACAACCATCAGATCTAATAGTGTCATAAATAGATGGAAAACATACTTCAACACCTCAATACAGTCATCAACTGCCAATGTTTCTAGACCACCATTGAACCTCAGGAGTTACTACTATTGAAACTCTAGAAGCGAGCTCAGACTATGCTCTTCATCTGCTAGTACTACGAATACCATATGTTTCTCTATAGGTGGTTGTATGGCTGGAGAACCACCTAAAGGTTACCTACGGTTAACTAATACTTATATAAAATTATTATTAGCAATGGAATCATCCTCATGAACATGCAGCTGAATTCTAGATGATATACATTACAAATAAATACTGTAAGAGAATAAGATATACCATGTAAAATGAGTATATCTGAAGAGATGACCCAATAAGGTCAAGGGAACCACAACCCATTCCTATGTGATGCCTGTACCCATATGGTTTTCCTACAACAATTTTAATCATGTACTATGTAGACTACATAGATATTAGATTCATGGTGTATGGATATTTTGTTTGTCGCACCAACACTAGAGTCCATGTATTGAAGGCTAAACATGAAACACTTAACACTATTTCCCAAAACCAATTTAACGGCCTCTCAGTTCTGTAGTTGAACTGGCCACCTCATATACCACTCTATCACGACTCTTTCCAGTGGCGCACATGTCACATATCCCCAAACCTGTATCTAATATAAGAGGGTCTAGTGACTAGAACTATGTAGGCATACCACTAACATTGAAGGCGTTTCCTATGCACCTATTCACAAGTACACATCTCCAAGCCCAAAAAATGACGAAATTTATTAAAAATAAGGAAAAAAATGCATGGATACCACTAAACTAATCCAATAGTGTCAAACAACGAATGTTAAGTGTTGTAAATTAAACTGGGATATAATACAAGGCCACCAAAAAAGAGTTTTAAAACTAAAACTACAACCTATAGACAAAAACAATTGACACTACTACATATAGTTGTTGGAACACATTGTCATGTTTATACTCATGAAGCACCACTGGGTCCTGGACCACGCAGGACTCTGTCCAAAAGCTCAATCATCTATACAAGACATGGCACATGTGGAAAAGCTCATATAGGGGTAATTATAACAATACTATGTATGAAACCATGATACCAAATAACATTAAAGAAGGTAAATGCATAATCACCCTAAAATAAGTTTATTTCTATAACCCATATTACAATAATATCTAGATATACTCAAACATATATTTTTATTCTATAGGTAACTCAAAAATATTGTATACCAATACTATAGATTCATTCAAAATGGCCCATAAAGCACTCATTTGGGAGAACATGCTCATTAGTTTGATAGCCCTGATGATGTCCGTCTATAAAGTATTGTTTGTCGGAACCTTCATGAGACATATATGTATTTGTAGATCTGAAGAGATATATGATATTATCATTCTAAAAGAACGAACTCCATGAGTGGTGAAGATCACCATACACAGCTGAGGATTACTTCTAGGAACATGACATATACCACAACTTATCTGGATTCACATGTAATGAAGTTGGATGACATCTGGTCGGATTGGTCATGTCAATATACTTTATTTACCTAGGTAACATGAATGGATAGAGGATCCTTTTAAAGGCCTCTCTAAGGGAAATCCCAGCTCTATCAAGAAATTCATGGTGAAGGGGGATATATTATACTAGGTAGGAAATGATGCCAACTGACCTTTAGGGGAATGTGAAAGGGGAACCAACCCAAATAAATCTTGTCCATAGATAAAATAAAAAATGAGATTAATCATTGTAGATAAGAGTACACAATGTATTGAAGGGCCACACACAATTTCTCATAACCCCAAGTGTTTCCCATGTTCAATAGAAAATGTCATCAGAACATTTCCTCTATAAGAGGCATATACAGTATATAGAAAGGATCTCACACCATGTGATAGGAGTTGCATCTGGATCATTTTTGGATAAAGAGTACTGATACATTCTGTGTGGCCCATTCGGTTATGTGGAATGGAGTAAGGTGATGTGGTGTAGGGATATCCACACTATGTATAATTTTCTTTTTCTATCATATCTGGAATAATTCTATTTCCACTGAAGATATTATTAAATGATTTGGAATTTACATAGGTCCTAATGAAGTTTTTGCAGTAACTCTGAGGAGGAATAAATTTGTCATTTATTTTATGAGGCGTAATGCTAAAGCTGGGTGTGTTCTTCACATGGTTTCTTCTAAGATATCTTTCTCTCAGGCCAATGGGGTCAGATTTCATTGATTACTAGTTCCAAGGGGTGGGTAGGAGCAACACAGATCATAATGTGCATGTCAAAAATTCTCTCAGTCGGTAGCTGTAGGATATAGAAGTCTAAGAACAAAGCTATGTTTGAGGGGAAATCCTCCTCTAGGATAGACATCGATTCCAAAGAATGGTTCTTGGTTTCTTACTTTTTCATATCATTCAAAAATGTGTCTCATCCCCCTCATTTAATGTTGTTCCATGCCCCACTCAAAGCTCTTCTACCACCTCCATATTGCCTTCTGGTCGGTGGATTAGATGGAACCTTCCCAACAATGGGTTGAAACATAATACTTTTGGTTTTTGTGTTTTAGGTGTTATTCATGGTTATTGTTTTGTTTGGGATCATCATGGTTCTATTATAATTACATTCTCGTCTTTCTTTGGGAATGGAACCTATTTACAGGTAGAATCTTATTCTATAGTGGTTATCCTTCAGTAATGTTCTAGGATTAAAATTATAGTAGATCCCTTAGAGACAGACTCTTAGATCCTCTATATGTTTCTTCTGGTTACTGCCCCCATTTTTTATCTAGTATCATATCAAGAAAATTAAGATTTTTATTGGCAGTGGCCTAAAAATTTACCACACCTATAGTGAGAGAAATAGAGCGGCTGACTACCTTGCTTCTATGGCTCATCTTGATGAATATTTTACATGTTTTCCTTGCCTAGGGTCACTTCCCTCGGATAAGGATATCATTATTCTTAGGGATTCCCTTGGTATAAATTTCATCAAGCAGATGTATTTTTCCTTCTATCATCTCTTCTAGGGGAATTATTTATAAAATAAATAAATGATATGTGACTACTCTAACTATGTTCCATTACATTGTGAAAACCCGTGTTCTCCAATCGTTTTACTAGTACATAGGAGAACATGTGTATCCGGTTTGGATCTTGCCAGGTCGTGGGGTATATTCCATGTAGACAAGCTATGTACTCCACCCTATGTTTATGTAACTATTTAGATACACTCTGATGCTCATGGAAGAACCCACATTCCATGTAAAATATGTCCCACATCGTGTGACACTTTACTGCCTCTAGAAACCCTAGCTACCACTTAGGGGGGACCACAAACTGTGTAATCACAGATTACATGCAATGCAACGTGGGATTTTCTCAAATCCTTGTTTCGCACTCTGGTCATATCCTTCACTGGAGTAGCCACCAATCCAGGTGTACCTTTCCAGGAAACACAATATCCAACCTCATATGTTCGACCCATCAGCCGAACAGTGTGTTTCCTTTTCTGATCTTATGGCACAATGGATCAAAAATGGGTTGTTCATAATTACACCAATGGATGACAAAGAACTCAGATTCAAGGATCCACTATCATATGAATCGCTCCATGTCAATCTTCCCACCTCTCTGGTGTCATGCCGATCCCAGATCTATTATATCGGATCATTGCACAAAGAATTAGGTGTGAAACGATAGATTGATTGTCATATTCCTAGTCATGGTCCAAAATATTACTAATCATGATGAATGATGAATGAGGGGAGAAATTCATTTATCAAATAGGAGGAATGGACCTCGAATAATGTTCCTGTCAATCATAGTTATTTTTTGTTTGAAAGATAATTGAGTTTTTTGTCAAATAAACCCAAGAGAAAACTCTAATAAAATCCTACTGTAATAAAACACATCACACATTATTATGATCGATCCACAAGTCATCCTATTTGTCGGTTGGTCCCTGTTCATTTTGGAAATTAACAACATGTATTTAAATCCAAAATAATGCATCCTACATTTTATTTGGATCACTCACTGGCGAAGATTGACCACTGCATTACCATCGTTGTTGAGATCCATCAGGAATGGAGTTTTTTAATTTTCGATCAGTGATTTCGTCACTGTTTCCTTGAGTGGTTCCTCAAAAGATCTCTGTATCAATTATCAATAATTCCTAGCCTATTGTAGATTACCCTACAATTTCAGTATAAGGTTTTTAATGAATATTGTCACTTTGTAAAAAAAATAATTTATCATTGGATTATTTAATGACAATTATGCCTCTTTGGATTTTTCCATATAATTCTTATGTCGACTAACATTAAGTAATGCCTAGGTAAAACACCCCATTATGAACTGAATGGAGATATTAGATTTCCAATTTCAGTTACCTTTCATTAGTTATTATGATTTTAAAATAAAATAATATTTATATAATCATTTTATTTCTGTTTACGTCCAAAAATTATCTTTTACAGCCAACCCAGGCATGCTGATGTAATCCCTCACCTAAGGTAATGATACATCTCTAAAAACAATGTTGACATCATATTTCTAATTTTGGAACCATTTTAAGAGTCGTTCACCTTTTTTTGTAAAACAGCTCACAGAACTTATTAAAAAATGAATATTTTTCAATGAATCGTTCTGGAAAAACCATGCCTCAGTAACCCAGGTCATCTCATGGAGTAGTCTCAAAATTTTCCTAAATAATTTCAAAAATTATAATTGGGAAAATACCTAAAATTAAATAGGGTTACCCATCAAATTACTATTAAAGTGTTAAGGTATTTGTTTCTCAATTTTCATTCCTTGAGACATAACATGTGTAATGCACCAATCTTCTTTTATGTAGTTTATATACAACATCATTGACATGCAATATCATGAATATCCTTAGGTTACTGAATATTAATGTTTCATTTAATTTTTTTATTCCAAGTTATTTATGATTCGAGGTTACCAAATTGGTAAAGTTTTTATGATACAATATCATCATTTACTGGGATATTTTTTATACTTAGGGGGATGAAATATTATGATCTATATCTTAAAAAACTCATTAAATTACATATCCTATAGTTATTTAATGATATTACATTCATTAACATAAATTTCCTCACATTATGTACTCATTATTTCAAAAGAATGTTTTTAATGAAAATAATTTTTATTTATCTCTTCTTTCAAAAACCCTTGTTCTTCTAAAATATTTTATAAAAATATTTAATCAATTTTTTTTAACATTCTCCATGTGATTTATCATAATAAAATTACCCATGTTTCCCTTTAAAGAAATGTTTTGAGAGGAATATTCATGCAATTTTCCAAAAAAATGTATGCTTCTATTTTACCAATGATGTGAAAGGAATCAATATTTTTAATGTTTATGACATGATGAATAACTTTTTATATCATTGAAAAAAAAATTAAAATATCAAATTAATGTTTAAATGTAAAGTTTTAAATAAAATTATTTTTTAATTTTTTCAAAAATTTGATGTTTTAAAAATATTATTTTAAATAGAAAATGATATTTTTTCAAGATTTTTTTTGAATGATTTTTATGTATTCCATTTTATTTTAAAACAATATATATAAATAAATAGATTTAAAATATGTATTTTTCTTTTAATTTCTACTATCAAAGTAGAGTGATTATTTTACACAATATATGTCCTATGAGATCTTTAAAAAAATTCACATCTGTGATGACAATTTTTAATTCAAATATATTTTACATGAGATGTGATCCAATGATATCATTATTATTCTTTATAAAGATGGTATATTTTAATGATGACCAAGTGTTTATAAAATTAGTTTCTCATTCATGGATTTTACCATCATAAAATTCTTATGAAACCCAATAATTTTACATAGGTTATTCATTAATGAGGTGATGAAATTAGTATGAAACATTTTTATTTTATGTATGAAATGTTATGCTGAAATATTTATAAAACTCATTCATTTTCAATGGTTCTAAGATTATGAATGTTTAATGAGACCCATTTATTTTCAAGGATTCAGATATGAGGAATATTTTTTTGATCCTCTAGAACACGTATGTATGGTTTTCATTATTTGATGGGAGATACCAATATCTCCCCCAAATGCATTTAGTTAATATATATATCATGTAAGTTAAACATGAATTGAATGGGGATTGAACCCAATTTCTTAAGGGAGTCAATCCAATATTTTAGTCATGGGACTAATCCATGACTAAAATAATGGTTTGGGGAGTTACCATACAACATTATGATAGTCATTATGAGGAAACCATGAATACCATGATGGTTTTTGGAGTGAAATTGGTCATCTATGATGGTCATGTAAATGTGTATTCAAAACTAAGGGACGGTTTTCTATGATTATGTGTATTCCACAAATATATTTATAATACCAATGTTATTATCTTATGGCACAATTTAATTAATCCCATTATGACTAATGTCTTATAAACTTCCATTATTTACTCCTTGACTAATGATTATGATCCTTAGTATATACTGTACGGTTTTCAAATGGTATTATCATGTTATCATTCCTATATGCTCATGTTCTCTTGATATATCTCTTATTTATCCTCATTATGCATCTAATATCACCCTTTCTTATGTTTTTTTCACCAGAAATGAAGAATGTTTCCATGTATGTATATTTATAATGAGTACTAAATGGGATGGAATTTGAAGGTAATAATTAATATTACCCAATAAATTAGATGATAATGAATCTAGTCTCAATAAAATATAAACCTATGTTGTAACGCCCTAAGCCCGCTCTACCGGACTCAGTGCTTGAAAAATGTTGTGAAAATTTTGTTTTAAAGGAGAATAAAAAATTACACAACACTTTAATGAAATGAGGATCTTTTTCAGGTCTAGGTTCTGGAAGATTAGACATAACCTTACATTATCAGAGTTGAACAAAAATAATAATTTTTTCCACTATGCTTCCACGCACTAACTCCATAAGCGACGACATCTATGATAATCTCCTAAGATACCTATGAAAACATTTCAAATCTTGGGGAGAGCACAAAAGATGGTCAGTAAGGGGTTTTGATAACCTTTGATAAATCGCTTTCAGAAAAATATTCTTTCAATAATACATTTGAAAAATTTCAATTGAAAATTAATTTTTAAAACAACCTTTATAAAATAATATAAACCTTTTGAAAAATAAATATACTTTGAAAACACTTTTAAACTATTCCAGTGATTTTATTTGGAAAATATTAAGCAAACTTCATGAAAACAAAACATCATTTTGAGGCAACTTAATTCCTCGAAGGCTGTCTTGGGATTACCCACTTAGCGAAGGATGAGTTCACTCCCCAATGACCTTATATTTTTACAACGAACAAGTGCCTGTATCTTTCGAAAACATTTTAAGTTTTCTTTACATATATATATATAGTATTCCCCACTGGAGTTTTTAACTTTAAACATGTCAGTGCATTTAAATAATCATTCTCATTAATATATATATAAGGGTATGTATATATATATGTCTGTGACTTTTTTATGGAAAAAAAACTTGTGAGTATTGATTTCCAAAAAAACTCACATCACTTGGCATGTACATGAACACCAACATACCTGATCTCCCATTGATAAATAAAAATAAATATCAAAGATTTGTTTTTATGATTAAATGACTTAAACCATTCTTTTATTTCAATATCATAAAATAATAATGACCATGCGCCGAATATTACAAATGATATATCAACATTTCATTCATGAGTAAAATTATAAATATAAACATATACATGACATCATAAAATTATAACATGTCTATAACCATCTCATCCAATTCCATTAAAATTTAATTTCATTGTAAATTTTATCCCACGTTCATGAATATGTGTATATAAGTATATATGAATATGCATGTATGAAGTTTCATAAATGATTATCGATATATGGACATAACCTTGATTTCTATATGACTTGTACGTGACACAATAAAATTATGATATTCTTAATTTATTAATTAATATTTTAATTATTACTTGACTATTAATTTATTTAAAACAATTATATATTTGCACATCATGAAGCTATATATATATATATTATTCACTTGATCTTATATGAAATGTCCCTTCTAAAATAAATTTTAATTATACAAATAGAATCATAAATTTTAAATAATTAAATTGTTCTAAAAATTTTATAACGGTTTACTAAAGCTTATAAAAATATGTCCATAACTGCAAAAATGTTGATTTTGTTTTAAGAGAACCATTAAAGAAACTTTTGTAGCAATAATTTTCCAATACCTAAAACCAAAAAATATAAACCATATTATTTAACCTAAACAAATCTGCCTTAAAAAATAAAAAGAAGTATTATAATCTATTTATATGAGGATTTAAAAGTTTAGAAAATTCCCCCTTACACACAAACCATAAAATTAAAATCATGATAAACCAATAGTCCCTTAACCCAAAACAAGAAATCATAAAAACTATAATACTTTCTCATAAGAAAATTTAGATTTAAAATAAATAATCCCTTACTATATTCTACCAAAATTTTGAAAGTGAAATACATGATGATTTTGACCAAAAACCCCATAGATGAAATAAATTTCATTTGTACAGTTATAATTTTCAAAGAAAATAAATTTACAGAATAAATATAAATATCCCTTACTTGGTTTACGCGTAGATGAATTCTTACTTCTTATCCATCCCAAATATTCTTGCCACTCAAACTCTCAACACCAAAAATACCATGTACTAAACTTCCTTCCAGACAACCACTACACACCCCTTTATTTATACACGCAGCATTATAATATAATTGATTATATTATTTTAATTTGTGAGGATAATTTATTGCTATATACATATAATATATATAAACTATTATAGTTGAATTAAATGTATTGATTGAGTTGCCGCAAGTTTATATACAGATATATATTCAAATGTCTGATTTTCAGAAACGAAACACAAAATATGACCTTAAATGATTCTGAATCGAGACAAAGGGTTTTATGAAAAAAATACTATTGCAAACATCACACAATTTGAAACTGAATTGGAAAGCATAGATTATAATAATCATAAAGAAAGGAAACTGACACAAAGAAATAACCGAGCAATCCAATAAACAAATCAAAATTATTTAAGATGGATATACTAAACAATTCCATTTGAAGAAAAATCCAATGAAGTTAGGGAAATCGTTACATCAATGGGTCCAGATTTGAAGAAAACACAAGTGGATGAATATTAAACCGAAATTGAATCTGGAAATAGGATAAAATTGACACCTAACAGATCAGAACAAAATGATACTCCATCATTGATGCACGATCTTACCTCATCCGTGGTCAAAGTTTTCATTCAACGATCGAAATTCCTTAATGATTTTGAACAATTGAAGAACACTCGGCACTTCTTCATTCGAACCCTGGATAGAGCTTGAACATTGAAACATGGTCGAAGAAGCCCAATTCGATGACAAAACTTGCGGTATGCAGATTTCCCCCTAGTCTTGTCCTCGGTTCGTGAAGAATAAGGCATACCCTATGCCTTGGACTATACCAGAACATCGCTCAAACTTAATCCCCAATACAAACTCGACCTCAAAACTAAAAGCGAAAACCCTAAATGTGAAACAGAACTGACCTTTGGAAGCTTAATCGATGGTCCAACCTCGCACAAAATGTTCTGATTCAAAACTGACGGTTGATCATTTCTTCTTCAAAGCTGAAGATCCCTAGTCTCAGTTCTTCCTCAGCGCCGGCTCGCGGTTGGCGAACAGGAACCCTCAATTCGCGATTCCATATTCTTTTTTTTTTAATCGTTTTAGTTTTATCGTTTATCAATGTATATATATATATATATCATTTATTCAATGTATATATATAATAGACTCTACAAATATGTTAAATTTATTAATTAAAACATTATTTATTAAATTGAATATATATATATATATAATGTTTGTTTATTACATATTAATTTCAGTAATAATATTTAAATTAGTAATGTTTTTATTCAGTTAATTTATTTATACATAAACGGTTATTTTTATTTGAATTTTAAAAACTAATAACGGATAGTTTTTTTGTAACGGTTAGATAAATCTCTATAAATACTATTTTTTATGGGTCGGTCAAACACACAAAAGAAAAATACCTCGACGCTCACTCCATTTCTTTTGGAGATGGTTTTATATGTTCCTCTTATTTTTGTTTTTATTGCTATCATCCTTGACATAACGTTTGTTCTTCTATCAGATCCAAGAGATGATAACTACTCGATCTACATCGTTGTGTTTTGCGGTAGTCTTCAAATTATTTTATTATCAATAACAGTGGGTTTAATGGGTTAGTTATTGTGTATCAATGGTGTATTCTGGAATTTGTATGAATAAATTTCTTTCTAATTATATATTTTCATTCAGTAATTTATTCTATTTCTTCTTGGAAACATTGGAAAAACATAAAACTTCATTTTAAACCTGGGGTGTTACATTCTACCCCCATTAAATAGAATTTCGTCCTCGAAATTCATTTAAACTTATAGCTCTTAATTCCCATCTATTATGAGTCTCACATGATGTCCCCAAGGTCTATAAAGTTGTCTTCCATGGTTTCCATGTCTCCCTAAGAAATTAAAGTTCAATGTGGCTTCGAAATCTTCCACTTTCTTTCACACAAATGCAACTAGTGCAAGAGGGGTTGTATGGATGTAGGCATCGGAAGACAGTCCTCAAGAAATGATAATCAATATAGTATCCAAGAAGTTCATCTTGAATTTGATTCCTATAAGAAATTCTCATTTCTTCGTCTTAGAATGTTTCGAATTCATCATAAATTCTTCCTGTGAAGAAAAAGCTTAAAAGATGACACATAAATGATGCGCGAAGATTTCCTTCTTCAGCTGCTCTATAAAAATTGGAGATTGATTCTGGTTCCTCTAACATTGTAAAACACCTAACAAGTCCTTTGTAATATGCTCATTGGCATCGATAGAAATGACGTTGGATCTTCCTGATATCTTCAAAAATGAAACCAGAACCCTGATGAAAATGAAGTATATCTGGTGTGCCTGATATATTATAGAGACGTTTACAAGAAAGCCGCATGGCTTCATTGGTCTCAGATTATTCTTTGCAAGATTTTTCCATGATCATAGCGAGTAATTCATCCAGAAGACCTAAGATATTTGTTTGAGTTCTCCTTCCTTCCATCTGAAAATTACAAAGAAGAATGTTGACTGAGAAAGGATAATCAATTTATCGAAGGGTTTTAAATTTCCAGAGTTATCTAGACCGTTCCTATGATACCATGTGTAACACCCCAAGCCCACTCTTCCGGTCTCAGTGCTTGAAAAATGATGTGAATTTTTTTTTAGAGGAGAATAAAAAATTACACAACACTTTAATGAAATGAGGATCTTTTACCGGTCTTGGTTTTGGAAGGTTAGACATAACCTTACATTATCATAGTTGAACAAAAATAATAGATTTTCCCACTATGCTTCCGCGCGCTAACTCCATAAGCGATGACATCTACGATAATCTCATAAGATACCTGTGAAAGCATTTCAAATGTTGGGGTGAGCACAAAAGATGCTCAGTAAGGGGTTTTGAAAACCTTTGATAAATCTCTTTCAGAAAAATATCCTTTCAATAATACATTTGAAAATTTTCAATTGTAAATTCATTTGTAAAACAACATTTATAAAATAATATAATCCTTTTAAAAAATAATTATACTTTGAAAACACTTTTAAACTATTCTAGTGATTTTATTTGGATAATATTAAGAAAACTTCATGAAAACAAAACATCATTTTGAGGAAACTTAATTCGTCGAAGGTTGTCTTGGGCCTACCCACTTTGCGAAGGAGGGTTCACTCCCCAATGACCTTCAATTTTTACAACGAACATGTGACTGTATCTTTCTAAAACATTTTAAGTTTGCTTTACATATATATATATATATAGTATTTCTCACTGGAGTTTTACCTTTAAACATGTCAGTTCATTTAAATTATCATTCCCACTAATATATATATATATATAATGGTATGTATATATATATGTGTGTGTGTGATTTTTTTATTGAAAAAAAAACTTGTGAGTATAGATTTCAAAAAAAAACTCACGTCACATGGCATGTACATAAACTCCAACATACCTGATCTCCTATTGATAAATAAAAATAAATATCAAAGATTTGTTTTCATGATTAAATGACTTAAACCATTCTTTTATTTCAACATCATAAAATAATAATGACCATGCACCTAATATTACAAATGATATATCAACATTTCATTCATGAGTAAAATTATAAATATAAACATGTACATGACAACATAAAATTATAACATGTCTATAAACATCTCATCCAATTCCATTAAAATTTAATTTCTTTGTAAATTTTAGCCCACATTCATGAATGCGTCTATATACCTATATATGAATATGCATGTATGAAGTTTCATAAACGATTATCGATATATGGCCATAACCTTGATTGTTATATGACTTGTACGTGACACAATAAAATTATGATATTCTTAATTTATTAATTAATATGTGAATTATTACTTGACTATTAATTTATTTAAAAAAATTATATATTTGCACATAATGAAGCTATATATATATATTATTCAGTTGATCTTATATGAAATTTCCCTTCTAAAATAAATTTTAATTATACGAATAGAATCATAAATTTAAAATAATTAAATTGTTCTAGTTATTTTAGAACGGTTTACTAAAGCTTATCAAAATATGTCCATAACTTCAAACATGATGATTTTTTTTAATAGAACCATTAATAAAACTTTTGTGGAAATAATTTTCCAATAACTAAAACCAAAAAATATAAACCATATTATTTAACCTAAGAAAATCTTCCATAAAAAATATAAAGAAGTATAATAATCTATTTATATGAGGATTTAAATGTTTAGAAAATTCCCCCTTACACACAAACCATAAAATTAAAATCATGATAAACCAATATTCCCTTAACCCAAAACAAGAAATCATAAAAACTATAATACATTCTCATAAGAAAATTTAGATTTAAAATAAATAATCCCTTACTATATTCTACCAAAATTTCGAAAGTGAAAAACATGATGATTTTGACAAAAAACCCCATAGATGAAATAAATTTCATTTGTACAATTATAATTTCCAAAGAAAATCAATTTACAGAATAAATATAAAGATCCCTTACTTGTTTTACGTGTAGATGAATTCTTACATCTTAGCCGTCCCAAATATGCTTTCCACTCAAACTCTCAACACAAAAAAAAAACTATGTACTACAACTTCCTTCCAGACAACCACTACACACCCCTTTATTTATACACGCATCATTATAATATAATTGATTATATTATTTCAATTTGTGAGGATAATTTATTGATATATACATATAATATATATAAACAATTATAGTTGAATTAAATGCATTGATTGAGTTTCTTCAAGTTGATATACAGATATATATATTCAAATGTCCGACTGTCAGAAACAAAACACAAAATAGGACCTTAAATGATTCTGAATCGAGACAAAGGTTTTAATGAAAAAAATACTATTGCAAACAACACACAATTTGAAACTGAATTGACCAGTATAGATTATAATAATCATAAAGAAAGGAAACTGACAAAAATAAATAACCGAGCAATCCAATAAACAAATCAAAATTATTTAAGATGGATATACTAAACAATTCCATTTGAAGAAAAAACCAAATAAGTTAGGGGAGTCGTTACATCAATGGGTCCAGATTTGAAGAAAACACAAGTGGATGAATATTATACCAAAATTGAATATGGAAATCATATAAAATTGAAACCTAATAGATCAGAACAAAATGATACTCCATCATTGATGCACAATCTTACCTCATCTGTGGTCAAAGTTTTCTTTCAATGATCGAAATTCTTTAACGATTTTGAACAATTGAAGAACACTCGGCACTTCTTCGTTCGAACCCTGGATAGAGCTTGAACTTTGAAACACGGTCGAAGAAGCCTAATTCGATGAAGAAACTTGGGGTATGCGACTTTCCCCTCAGTCTTGTCCTCGGTTCGTGAAGAAGAAGGCATACCCTATGCCTTGGCCTCTACCAGACCATTGCTCAAACTTAATCCCCGATCCAAACACGACCTCAAAACTAAAAGTGAAAACCCTATATGTGAAACAGAACTGACCTTCGGAAGCTTAATTGGTGGTCTAACCTCACACGAAATGTTCTGATTCAAAACTGACGTTTGATAATTTCTTCTTCAAAGCCGAAGATCCCTGGTCTCGGTTCTTCCTCAGCATCGGCTCGCGGTTGGCGAATAGGAACCCTCAATTCCCAATTCCCTATTCTTATTGTTATTTTTATTCATTTTAGTTTTATAGTTTTATCAATGTATATATATATATAGTTTAATCATTGTATATATATATAATATACCCTATAAATATGTTAAATTTAATAATTAGAACATTATTTATTAAATTGAATATATATATATAATGTTTGTTTATTACATATTAATTTCAGTAATAATATTTAAATTAGTAATGTTTTTATTCAGATATTTTATTTATGCATCAACGATCATTTTTATTTAAATTTTTAAAAGTAATAACGGATAGTTTTTTTGTAACGGTCAGATAAAACTCTATAAATACTATTGTTTTACGGGTCATTCATACACTCAGAAGAAAAATACCTCGATGCTCATACCATTTCTTTTGGAGATGGTTTTATATGTTCATCTTAATTTTAGTTTTATTGTTATCATCCTCTCCATAATGTTTGTTCTTCTATCAGATCCAAGAGATGATAACTACTCAATCAGCATCGTTGTGTTTCTCGGTAGACTTCCAATTGTTTTATTATCAATATCAGTGGGTTTAGTGGGTTAGTTATTGTGTATCAAGGGTGTATTCTGGAATTTGTATGAATAAAGTGCTTTCTAATTATATATTTGCATTCGGTAATTTATTTTATTACATCTTGGAAACATGGGAAAAACATAAAACTTAATTTTAAACCTGGGGTGTTACATATGTGGTCCAAGAGAGTGTATTTGTGAAACTTATTTTATATTCTCTAAAAATATGCAATATTTATGTATAAGAAGTTTGGGTAGTTACAGTTGGTATCACAGAAATTTATAGTTAACCCTTGGATACTAGGATGAGTAAACATTAGTGAGATACCAAAGGATATTTATAAGGATATTCCTTGGTATATTTCTAAGGTTAATTATTACAATGATTCAAATATAGAAAATTATAATTGAGTTTTGGTATATAATAGAGAGATTGGGTTCCAATATATTAAATATTTATATTGTTACTTCATGTGGATGTGGATATGATATAGACATACATAGTGATAATAAATCTAAAAAAGGAACATTGAGTTGGAGATGATCATTACATGGGGCACGACAATGGGTTTTTCTACACACTTGGTTTGACACTTTTGGGTGTTATTATTTGTAAATTCATAGACACATTAGGAATAATTATGATGAATTTAAATAGATGAACACCCTGATTGACTTCGCATCAAATTACCCCCTTCTCGACATGCATCCCATGACCTCCTTAGTTCAGTCATTTCTCAGTTTCATTGGTGTTCTGCTTCAGCTTGTGACACTATGTGGATTCAGTCTCATACATTTATTTTGGTTGATTTTGGTTTATTTTGGTTTTTTATTTTTAGGGTTTCTTCCCCATCATTTCATATTTACCATCAACATGATTTGTTCTTCCCAGTCACTATTTTTTATTTGAGGATAGTCTATTTATGAATTATCCGGTTTCGATTTCACCATTTTGTATCATGTTTTAGGGAAAATATCTAAAATGTTGTCATAGTTATGGGTGGCTTTAGGTGTCATTTTCTCTCCCCAATTACGTCTTGATAGTAGTCCTCCCAGCACTGAGAGTTTTTTTTCTGTCCATCATTTTCGTTTTTGAACTAAAATTATTGAATCTCATGTTTATTGGGTTTCTTTTTTTAGGTACATCAAAAAGAAAAATCATTTGGAGTTCAATTTAAAAAGAGAAGGATGGAGGGATCATCACTTTTTAGGGAATAACACCCTCTCATTAATGGGATGTACTTTATTCATTTAATTTTAATTTGAATAAAACTTCTCATTCATTTTTTACCTATCATAACTCCCTTTTTATGATGCTATTGTGTTAGTGCCAAATATTTACATTGAAATTGTCATTGTACAAGGTTTTTACATCTTGGTTAATAAAAAACAACTTGGTTTCTTGTTAAACATGTTGGATGTTGAGGAAAAATATATTCTATTGTTATTTTGACATATTTTTTTCATGGTTTTTCTATTAAAAATTAGATTGAATATGCATTAGTTAAAATATTGTAGGCTTAAATAACAACATGTATACTTTTAGATCACTATTAAAAGATGATTCAATGTGATATGTATGGTAAATAGAATTTATTGAATGATTATTTCATGATTGTTGCATATACTCATGAGTTTTAATTATAACATGTCATATTACATTTATATTCATTTCTCAACTATTGATGGGTTTGACCATTATAGATTCTTTGTTCTAAATTTGATTCTGAACTGATTAAAAAATCTATTAAAATTTGAATCAAGAATGGTGATTATGGTCTTATAAATGTTGGGAATCTTCAAATAATAATTATACATAGACTCAATATTTATGCTCAGGGGTTATTCATATTGATGATTAAATTAATTCTTTCAATAGTCTTTTATTTTTGGTTTTTTAATGGCCAAACTAGGATTATGGTTAGAAAATAGAAATGGAGATGATAATCATAGATTTAATTAAATATAAGGTAAAAATCCATGTACAATAATGAAAAATGACCTTTTTGGAGATTAATCTATTCGTATTGCGTTCATGTAGTTTTTAGAGATTATACAGTTAAAATGAATGATTTGTTTGTCACTCTTTTTTCATTCTAATAACCTTTTTGAAGTGTCTGCTAGAAATTTTAATACGGTCTAGTTGGTGCATTAGATATTTTCATTATGGTTTGTTTTTATTATTTTCATTCTGGTTTTTTTCATATGTATGTTGAGATAGTACATTTCATGATTCCATTTTGGGTCTCGTTTTGTAGGTGGTTGTTCTAAAATCTTATTCTGACTCAATTATCTGAGATGCCAGTATTCTAGTATTGTTCTATCATAAGGGATAAATCACATGCATTTGATTTTATTTTACTTTTTTGAGAATAAATAGAATAAAGCTATTGTTCTCTCTAAATCTTCCTTTACAAGATCATTATATTTACCCATTTCCATTAAAATAATGTTGTTAGAACAATCAACCATTTATAAAATGTCTGATCCTGTTGTCACAACCTTATCTATAATTTCAATTTGGGCGTATTTTTCTCTTACAATGGCTATTAGATCTCATAATTTTGTCATGACTCCTCCTGATGGATAAATTATAGTTCGTACTCATCTTACTATGACTCTACAATATTTTGAGATCTATGTTTTTGATTGCAAATATTATCGATAGGTTGATTTTTTTATAATTCTAGTTAATGTAAAAAAACTAATTGATATTATATGTTTCCCTCCTCTACTTGGAAAACTAATACGATCAATCCATGTCTACCAATTTTATCCTTTTGGATTCTCTAACCCTTATAATTTCTAACATGATTGAATAGTTTTATTATAATACTATTGGTCCAAATAATTTTTTTCAATACTTTGTTGTATAGGTGATTTGAAGTATGACAAAAATGTGATTATTTCACGATAAAGGTGTATATTTTTTTTCATCTCTCAATGAGTAAAATTCCACTCTTTTTATGGGGGAAATTATTTTTATTTACCCTTTATCTCCTACTCATTTTCATTAATTAGTGGCTTTCTTTTTTAAGATATTAATATTTTTTAAATTTCAATTCATTAAGATATTTTTATCCCATTTTTGGTTATTATTTTTGACATGGTTTGATGTAGATCTTGGAGATAAAGGGAATGGAATAACATCATCTTGAGGTTCCAAAATGGTACTCGTGCTGACACGGTTGATTTCTTATAGTAACCTACATGTGGGTGATTAATGATCTTTTGAATAAGTAATTATTCTTAAACAATTATGGGTGTTGGAGGATTGCAATCAATAGATGATATTCCTAGACTATTATTATCAATAGACGAAATGATTGAAGGGGTGAAATGGCAGCAACTACATAGATGGATCTTGGGTTTCTATTTTGTATGGTCTTATGATTCAACCTCAACTCTGTATTGATTCATTTTGTTTTAAATCCATTTTTAATATATTTATTATTTTTATAACATTGATGATTTTTGAAAACGATCTACCTCTTGATAATTAAAATAGGTGTATTATATAAGGTAAATTAATAAATATAATATTATATTCTAATAGATATAAAAAAATTATTTCTTATTCAAATGTTATTTATAAATATATAAGATATTTTCAAAATATTATTACCAAGAGATAAAATTTTCATAGGAATATGTTTCTAAACACATTTAACAACTTATATATTATCTATCGATATTATTATAATAGAGATAAGACTATTTTATTTTCTGAAATAACTCTTAATAATAGACTAATGAATGAAAATTTTGTAAAGGATAATTTTTGTGTTGTAAAAAATTCTACTAAAAATTCACTTTTACCAAACGTTATTCCACTATTGGAAAAAAAGATAATTATTTTTTATTCTACTTAGATAAAATAAATGTGCATGTGGGTGATTATTTTGATCTCTTAATCACTTTTCATATTTAATAAATATATTAAAAATGTACTTGGTTATCTAATGGTGTCTAGATGCCAAAATGTATTATTTGAAGCATGGTGAAGTCTATATTAGTCATTTGGATTTTATGAAAATATAAAATGCGCCAATTTTGGGAGATATATATCACGTGTTTCTCCCCCAGTTATCCACCATAGATTATTTAGAGAGGACCCCTCCCATTTTTTTCACACTTATCAGGTTGAATGTGAAGGCCCTTTGGAAGGCCCCACATCCTAAGCTGGACATATAATTTAATGAATGAGTGTGTTTTTTGTCAAGAATGTTTTTTTGAACCTGAGGTCATGAAGTCAATGGATTTTCCATTGAATAATTATAACAGGGATAATGGTTCCAATTATACTTCTATTGATGAAAGTTCATTCAAATAATAGGGGTGGGAGGTCATTATTGAAATTGAAAGTGTCCTTTGATTGGTTGGTATTCACATAATTTACTTAAATATGTAAACGATTCTAATATTGGAGACTGGTGGAGTATGATTTTATAAATTTATGATGGAGGTGACCATGGAAGGGGGAATGGGTGTTGGATTTTACATTAAAGTGTAGGCCTAACTGTATCACCTTTTATCCCGTTTTTATAAGGGAATATCCCCATATTGATTTTTTTGGCACCTTTCAGGCATTGTGGGGTTTGAAGGTGTCTCACATTAGCAGATATGAGTATCTGATTTCTATGAATATACCTAATGTACCATTAGAGTCCTTTTTTCTGGATTATTTGGGTGAGACCCATCACTCTAAATAACTGTGAAATCCGGTCCAACCAGAGACACTATGATAATTACTCTTTCATACCTTTTGATAAACCCACTGTTAGTATATTTGAAGAAGAAAGGGGTGTCCCTAAGGATTGAGTTTACTATAGAAAAAATTTGAGGTACACTACTATACCAAGTACTGTTTTTAAATTCAATATTATTGGATAGCACCTTGTCAATTTGTGTAATTCCCCAACACCAGAATCTTGGAGATAATGTATTATGTTATTACATTGGAATGATTATAAGATTCAGATGCAAAATAACCGAACAGTTTAGCAATTTTGGATAAACAGATTGCATACATGATACCCAATATATACTGGGAAAATAAAACAATGAATAACATAAGTCATATCTAGGAATCTTCAAAACTCAATCAATTGATTTATCTTTATAACATGGTTTAATGAAACACAATAACGGTGAGCTCAAATGCTCAGTATGGTTATGTAACAACGAATCAATAATAAATAGATAAGAATAAATATACAAGTAAATTTAAATAAATGTGAACAAATTCCATTTAAACAACTAGATATGGAATAATAAATATGGAAAAGTGAATAAATAAAACACTTCACATTTAATAAAAAAAATGAAATGCATCGATATATTTTATCATATAATGTCCCCATGGGTAAAAACTATGTTAACTAAAAAATATATAAAGGATGTTCTTAATTATTGTTCTATATTTCTGAAGCACGTGAAAAATATACCATCTAGATCTTTTGCAATATTATTTAAAACCACACGTAGAAACCTGTTAAATTTGGCCAACATATTGGACTCATGAGAAACTATGGATTCATCAAGGGGAAATATAATGATGAGGCCCTACGAGTCACTACCAGTCCAACATATTACTCATATTAATTAATTGATTTCAATAATAATTAGTATGCCTTAACAAAAATTCATATTGACTTAATAATATGGATTTATAAATAATTTCTCATTTAAGTGTAAGTAACAACATGGTTTGTTGACATTGATGAATGCAATTACTATTGAACGGTCAATTATATCATTCTATAAGAAAATAATATTTTAAAAAAAATCCAATGTTTCTCATACCACTACTAAAAAATTTAGACATAATGACCTTAATTGAATATCATTATATGAAACATATAACATCTTAGAAATAAAGAGATTCAATATATTACAAGTAAATGGCCAGTATATACATCATATAATGAAACGTGATGCATAATCTTATAATATTCCTCCCTGAAATGAAATTGGGATGAAATCCTTTACCTTGTGTCCCCTTTTTGGTTAACGTTATTTAACCTCCTATATAATGGTTTTAATCATGTTGTTTATAGTTAATTAACTGATTTACCCTTAACTGTGGAATTAGTAAGTACGAACACTTACTATTAATATTTTATCCAACGATAAAAGGGACCTAATTAATAAATAATTTCTTTACGATTCAAAATATGGAATCCTTTTTCAAAATCTAAATCTTATATTTGGCTAAAATTAAAATATTAGTCTTCAATATGTGTCATTAAAGTGGTATTTAAAATTAAAAACATTCAAAAGATTGAAATATTTTTATATCCATATAAAATGTAAAATATATTCCAATGAATTTAATTGGATTTACAGATAAAAATATTTATCTAATATTACTATAAAATCAATTAAAAATATAATTAAGACTATAAATTAATTATATGGAAATGTTTTTTTCATTTATAATTTAATATTTTATCACTATTCAAAAAACATGAAACTGAAATAAAAAATATTAAACATTCAAGAAGAGTATATTTTTATATTGCAAATTAAAATAATATGATTATTATGTCAAATTAAATTTTTAAATGTGTAAAAATTTGGATATAAAATTGGATCACCTTTAAAATATGGTAGAATGGACTTTATAAAAATATAAATTTTATAAGTAATTTTGGGTTTTTTTAATATACTAGGCTCATAAAATATATTTTATGAATATCAAAAAAAATTGGTTTTACATATAATATATATCACTTTAATATCATTCACTAATTGTTATTAATTTAATTTATTTGGATAAAAAACTATATGAGGATAAAATCATTTTTATCAAATCATCCAATTTATATTCATATGTTTTATATATTAAATTCTAATTAATTTGTGAACAATGAATTCAAATATATATTTTTGTAATTTAGAAAATCCAATTAATAACTACCAATTTAATGGCTATTTTGTAACTTATTAAATAATATAATTTTAATAATGTAATATTTTTCGGTAAAATTAAATCTTGTCTGTAACATAAACTATTGAGTAAAGACGTTCTTGTGTGTAATGAATGTTGACTAAATGTTTTATTCACTAAAAAGTATGGAATAGAATTATTTAAAATTTTGAATATGTTAAAATGTCTCATGTTGTCATGTTCTATTCTATGCTTGATGTTTCATGTCATACACCCTACTAGATACAATTTTCGTACATTAGAATTTCATGGTGTTCCATCCTCCCCAACGTAATTATATTACATCCTCGCAAATCAAATATTATCTCAGTAACATATGGGTTGATTTTTGAAAATAATATTATTATAAAAATCTAATTGTAAGATAGGGTTATAAAAAAACTTATCGATAAGAGAGAAAAGTAAATGTGACGGTCACCTCAAAACATGGATTTTGAATAGGACGACATTAGTGAAAACATTTACATAGTAGATTAAAATAACAATATGTTTCTAATTGATGTTAATAGAGAACATGTTTAGCTGAAATGTTTATGCTGAAAAATCATAATCAAATGGTATGAGTAATGGTTTTTCATATCATCAAAAATGACTATTATAGGACCACATTTTTGTTTTAATAATTTCTATAGAGTTAATAAATTATTTCACACTATAAGAATATAAATTATTATAATTATCTGATATGTTTCAATTAAATAAAATTTATCCTTTGGTTATTACATGCACTATTTCTACTTCATTTATTAGAATAGGGTACATCGTATGGAAAAGTAATAAATTAATCTCAAAAACCATATCCAATGTTCGAAAAAAACCATTTCATAATTAGTAAAACATTCCAAATGATCATGACCAATAACTTCATAATGATTTCTATGTTAGTTAGTGGAATCCAATTTATATTATCCATGTCAACCATCTATTTATGAAACATCATTTTCTCATCATTATGTATTTTCTAAAAATTTTAACAATATAATAAATAATTTTTCTTGGTACCATTCAATGTATGCCCACAAATCCTTGAATAAAAAGTACTGTTGTACAATACTCATATATTTTATAATTAATATGATGAAACCATCATCCATAAAATACATTAAAAACAAATTCCATAGATCGAAATACAAAATAAAATTAATTATTATACTTTGGTTATTTCAATAACATATGGCTGACATTGATTTATTATCTTTCACTAAGGTTTATTTCCTTCACCCTTGGGGGAAGTTTTTTCATTGCTCCCTTATCCTTGGAGTAGTAACACTGCATATCAGCATTTTCCTTCATACAATTGTATTCATTTTTCTGGTGAGCATTTTCTCCAAACACATAACAAACTCCCAATCCATTCATTCATTTAACAGGGCGATTCTTTACACAATTATCAAATGTGAAAAAATCCTTCATTCCCATATTCCCTTTATATGTTATTTTTTCTTCCTTTATCTTCTTATATTTCCTTCCTTAGAAGAAATAATATTTAGATAATTATTTATCTATCATGAAAACACCTAAATCCCTTTTTTTATAGGTAGAATAGGTTTGAGAAACTAGAACCCTTTGGAAACATGTCTTAAATCCTTGAAATAAATGGTCAATCTTACATTTCATGTTGCGTATGAAATTCTTATCATACCATGATTACCATATAATGTTATCTTCAAAATCCTAACAAGTTTATTCTTCTTTTTTATTTAAACTACATAATATTTTCTTCTTTTCGGTTTCTGTATAAGAGGGAAATATTTGTCAAAAAACATTATCCTTATATTCTTTCTAATCCATGAGTTTTTTATCCTCTTCCTCTCTAGTATTCTGGATTAATGATCAACAATGATCAGTATATCCATTAAGACAAAACACTAAAAAAAATTCCTTATTTTTTTCACAACATCACAATTCCATGAAAACCTTACAAAAAACATAATACAATTATCTACTACCATTGGGTCATTAATCCCACTAAATAATGGGGGCCTATGTTTTATAAATCAATCTATCGTACAATATTCTCTTTATGAAATAGGTTTCCCCATTTAGAAAATGTTATTTTTTAGAGCCTGATTAAGATACCCTAATATATTCCTAAAATTCATAGTTCAAATACTATATATATCGTCTTTATTATAAGGTCAAACTATAACTTTGTTGGGATTATTATTACCATCTTTACTTCCAATAAACATATATAAACAATTCTATATACTTGATTAGATGTTTATATTCTGCTAGATAATATACTCTTTCCAGACTTATGAAAAACATTACATGAATAGATATAAAATTATGTGTATATAGTCTCATAATCATAAACATGGTTTATTTGGGGATACATTTTCATTCAAATATTTCATAATGGTTAGTAAATATATTGTGAATTACCCTAAAAGTATCACCAGGGAGTGTCAAACTTGGTGTGTGGTAAGACCCTTTATCATGTATCAGGTTATGCTCTAGGTAGGTCGACACATCTTTTTGAAGTTTTTCCCCTAGTAAAATCTGTTCAAAAACCACAACCACTTACAGTATCCAAACTGGGATGTATATCTAGGAAGACCCAGACAATATCAATGTTTCCAACGTTCCATATTTTTCTTCTATACTTATCCTAAAAGACATTCTTAGGGTAATATTACCTGATTTCTTATTTCTAAATATAAAATACATGTTTTCCACTAAACATCATTTGGTACCGACTATAATGACAGAAACCTATAATCCTGGATCTTGTGCATTATGTTAAGAAATTAGAATGACTATAAGAAATCAAATCCTAAAGGACCGAGTAGTTCAGATGTATTGGAATATTGGATTACATATGTGATACCCATAATACATTGGTAAAATAAAGTAAATTATAACATAAGTAAATACATGACATCCTTGAACGTAATTCAAATTATTCCAATTCATAACATGGGGAAAAGAAACATAATAAGGTTGATCTCAAATGCTCAGTAAGGGTATTTAAATTAGAATCAATAATGAATCAATAAAATATATCAAAATACCGAGGTAAATAACTATTAACCATGCCTTTTAAATAATTGGATAAGTTATAATCAACATACAAATGTAAATAACTGAAACACATGTTATTAAATCAATAAACTATTAATTAAATGAATCTATTAATTTAATCATATGAAAAAATCACGAATAATATTTATGATAACTAAAATATCAAGGAACGAAATGTTTAATTATGGGAATCATTTTTGGGAAACGTGAAAACTCATAACATCATGACCTTTAACAAAAAGGATTAATACTATTGGAATCCTCATTTATTAATCATGTTTTAATTATCACAAGTCTTATTCAACATAGTTACCTCCAATAAATTATATCCAATCACATGTATTTATGTTTAATGTTTTCTCATGCTTTAAGAAGACCCATGCAAGATCTTAATTGTTCTATATTCAGATTACATACATTATACTATCTTTGATCTACTCTGAAAAAACCTTCTTTGACAAATCCTTAAGTCTAATCCTTTCTATTATCATCATTAATTATGTCTAAACACATCTACTTTGAAAAGTCTAATACATTTTGAGTCTGCCATTGGCTATGTATTTCTGACACAGTGAATCAGACACCATAAAGCATGACACCGTGAAGAAAACACAGTAAAGTAAGACACTGTGAAGCCAGACATAGTAAAGCAAGACACCGTGAAGTAGACACCTTAAAGCTAGAAAGTGTAAAGTAGTCACTGTAAATCCAGACATAGTGAACGAGACATTGTGACCGCAAGACATCGTGAACAAGACACTGTGAACAATACACCGTGACCATAAGACACTGTGACACTTAGAAACTGTGACACTCAGACACTGTGATCAATCAAGAGACAGTGTGAAGGAGACATTATTTCCATGACTTAATCTGACACCATTTCAGAAACTATTTTTTCGTCTTTCAACTCAATTTCTAATGGTCATATGTGATGACTTTAATTCATCAACATAATTAGTGTTTCTTTGAAGACATATCATCAGATAGTATGAGGTACGGGGTGCATAACACATGCAACATGTCGGCTCCAATACATGCATTCCAAGTTAAAAGCGAAGTGTGACCAAGAATCAGTACGTACGATACCAAAACAAAAAGAAAGGATGTGATCATGATAACATAGATCATACTTAGATTATGTTTCAAAATAGAGGCACAGTGCATGTAACTCGACACTGCTGAACATGCGAAACATATTTTAATCTTAAAGAAAATATTCGCTTGATTAAACATCACGAAGAACACAAGATGAATCTCGACACTCTGGTTTCCACGCAACTTCTAGAGAATGAATCAACGCTTTATATGCTTCAATCTAAAGGATCCCAGAGCTATATTGAAATCACATAAGAAAATTCTAAACTCATCTCTATATTCTTGCTCTGCTGTTATTATCTATTTCTTTACATTACAGGTAGTGTGTGTTCCTCTATCGGTTTTGACACACACAGACTCCTAAGTTGAACTAGATGATACTAAAATCCAAACACCAAACTCATTATATTTTTGTGTATCCCACGTAGAACTATGGTAGAGTTCTGAAGACCTGGACAACCTATGTGTTGTTATTGTTTCTTTCCCACATAGAACTGTGGTAGAGGTCTGAGGACCTGGATAGCCTGAGTACTGTAGTAAACCCAGATCAAGGGTGAGGATCAAAGTGTATTTATATAAATTTTTTGGTGGAATGTGATCACCAAGTGGAGTGTATTATGACTCATTTTGAGGCTGAACCACTTGTTTCATATCCGGTGTGATACTTAATTTAGTTATCAATTTTTTATTATTGTATTGTATAATCCAAAAATCACTAATTTCACTTTGATATTTAATCGTGGAAAGAAGTTATAACTGGCATGCATTATTAGAATAAATTCAAAAGTAATATTAATAACAAAAATTATGATTACTATGAATTAATAAATCTTATAGGAACTTACTTAAATAGTCAAACTCATATAACAGTATAACCTTGATTAAATTTGATGTATATAAACATTGGGAAACAACTTTATAAGAATAATTTTGAACAGAAATTTAAATTATATCTCAATTAAGCCCTCTCCTCTTGAATATCCACTCTGAAATACATTTGGTTTCAGAGGTTGTTGATAAAAGATTTTTTTAATACTCTGTTTGTGAAATTTTTTCAACTATGATTTTAGTTGTATCTTAAAGATCTCAAATTTCTCTTATCTCTAAATTTTATCTCTTTAAATATATTTTATAAAATATAATTATAGATAACAGATTAGAAGGTGTAGCTACCAAAATTCCACCCTTATTTAATGGTTTCAATTATGCCAAGTGGAAATTAAAAATGAAAATATATTTAGAAAGTATGGTATTTGACATTTGGAATGCTATAGAGACTCATTATAGGATTCGAGAAACTGTAAGAACTACGTGGGATGAACCTATGAAAGCTTCCTACAATAATAATTGTAAAGAAATGAATGTCCTATATTCTGCATTATGAGATGAAAAATTTAATCGAATCTCTGCTTGTTAGACTTTTTATGAAATATTGGATAATCTGGCTGTTTCTCATGAGGGAAAACCCAATGTTAAGTAAATGAGACTAAATACATACACTAATAAGTATGATAATTTTAAAATGAAATCTGATGAATCACTTTTTGACATGTATCTCAGGTATAATGAGATAGTCAATACATTGAGATCACTATGAAAAGCTATTCCAGTAAATGCGAAAATCATGAGGATACGAAGATTCATACCAGACAGATGGAGAGGAAACTGTGTCACTATATGAGAATCAGGTGACATTGGAAAGATACATGTTAAGGCACTGATTGATAAATTTATTATGTTTGAAGAAGAGAAGAAGGTAAACAAAGAGGAAGAAGATGAACCTAAGAAGAAGTCAGTAGAATTTAGGTCTATCACTTGAAATAGAAAGGACAATGAAAAAGTTCACATGACTAATGAAAGCTCAACTAGTGAAAATTCTGACATTGACAGAGATGAAGAGATTCCTTATATATCCATAAGATTCAAGAAATTATATAAAATGAAGAAATTTTTTAGAAAATAAAATTATAATGGTAACTATGACCAACAAGGTAATTGGAAGAGAGATTGGAATAAAGCTGGTAAAAATGATGAGCTAGTTTTTTATGTATCTAAAAATATAGGACATGTTAAGGCTGAATTTAAATAATTAAATTTTAAGAAGAAATATGATTATAAGGACAAAAAATATAAGAAAGCTATGAATAAAACATGGAGTTCTTTGTAAGGTAGCTCAAGTGGATCTGAGGCTTCTGATTCTGAGGAAAAGAGTCATTCCAAAATGTGTTTCAGGAATAAAATATCTAAGGTACATGTTTCCCCTATGTTGAATGATTACTATTCTTGGAAGGAAAGTGATTCAAATAATGATGATAATAAGTCTAAAGATGAATTATTTTAATACTATAATATGTTATAAGATACTTTTAATGAGCTAAAATATAAGTACAAATCATTAATGAAATAGTATTCCCTGACTAGTACTCTTAAATCTGATCATAGTTTAGAAAAGGAAAAGAATACTCAACTGTTAAAGGAGAATACTAAACTCAAATGGTATAATTAGAAACATTGAAAAGATTTGGAGGTTTTCACGAATGGAATTAATACTCTAACTCAAATTCTTGGAAAAAATGATGCACCAAATTATACTACTGGCTTGAGATACTATCCTGGATAGAGACAGATTATTATGAATAAATTTAATCCAAAATCTGGACAGAATGCTGCTAGTTCAGGTTCTGGAAATTTTTATGCTTCATCTAGCTATCCAAATTCTTACAGACCAAACAAAGTCTACTTATCAATATCAATTGAATCTGTTAATTAAAGTAAACCTATTAGACCAATATGGGTTCATAAAGTTTACATGATAACCTTTCGTGACCCAAGAAAATTTTGGTACCAAAATTTTCTTCTATATATATTTGTTTTGTAGGAAACTGTCTTGAAATGCTTCTATAAGAACATATGTTACGTGGATAGTGGTTTTTCAAGACATATGATAGGATAATACTCATTCTATAAAAGTTTAATCAAAGTTGATAGAGTACATGTCACCTTTGGGGATACCTCAAAAAGAAAAATCATCGGCTTATATTAGATTGGTAAAACTGATTCAATTTTAATTTCTAAAGTTCTATTTTTTGATGAATTTAAATAAAAACTACTAATTATTTATCAGTTTTGTGATGATGGTTTCAATTTAAATGTTGAAAATGATTCAGGAAATGTTCTTAACTCTAAAAATGTGTTGGTATTTACTACATTAAGAAATGAAAATGTTGATGCTGTATATTTGAATTATTTAGCCAAACAAAATGTTACTTGTTTAGTTTGTTTTTATAATGAATCATGGATATCGTATAGAAGACTATGACACTGTATTGTGCACTCACTTAGAAAACTGACTATGAAAGGATTTGTTAGAGTCTTACCAAAACTGGAATTTCCACTTCACAAATTGTGTAATCCTTGTCAAAAGATAAAACAACACAAAGGTTCAGTCAAATTAAAGAATGATGTTTCTACTTCTCTACCTCTTGATTTGGTTTATATGTATTTTTTCTTCCCATCAAAAGTTACACGTCTAAATGGGAATCATTATGTTTTTTTTCTTGTAGATGATTTTTCTAGGCACACTTGGGTATAATTTCTTGGTCACAAAAGGGAAGCATGTTCTTATTTTATCAAATATTCCTAGTCTATAGAAACCCATAGTGGACTTATGATCAAGACCTTGAGAAGTAATCATGGCCGTGAGTATGAAAATCTAGAGTTTGAATCTTATTTCTCAAAAATGGGATATAGTCACAACTTCTATGCTCCTAGAACACCTCAACAGAATGGGGTAGTAGAAATAAGGAATATGACTCTTCATGATATTGGTATGACAATGCTCAATGAATATGATCTACCTGTTTACATTTGGGCTGAAGCTGTTAATACAGCATGTTAAATTATCAATAGTGTCTTCACTAGACCAATTATCTAAAATACCTATTATGATCTATTGAACAATAGGAAGCCTAAGGTTAATTACATTATAGTTTTTGGTTGCAATGTATTTATCCTTAATAATAATGATAATTTTGAAAACATTTCTTCCAAATGTGATGATGTAATTTTCCTAGGTTACTCAATATCAAGTAAATCATATAGAGTATTCAGTAAGAGAAACAAATGCGTGTATGAATATGTACACATCAAATTTAATGAAACCAATCCACATTAATTTAAGACGCCTCTCGAAAATCTTGAAGAATATATGTCCATTCTAAACCTTAACGAAAAGAACAATGAACCTGTTGTTAAGACAACCAGTTCTGGAAATGTTCTAGAATCTTCTTCTGTAGAACCCAAACTTGAAATGAAAATGAAATTTCTAGCCCTACTTTTTGTAGACCAAATAGGACCCTTAAAAATAATCCTTTTAATTATCTAGTAGGATATTTAGGTAGAGGGACACAAACTAGATCTTCTCTGAGAAACCATGTTGAACATCAAGAGTTTCTTCCACACCATAAAACTAAAATTATTGATGATTCATTCAATGATGAATTTTGGGTAATGGGTATGTAAGAAGAACAAAATCAATTTGAAAGGAACACGGTCTGGAAACTTGTTGAAATACCTAAGGACACTTTGACCATATGAACTAAATGGGTTATAGGAATAATGTTGATGAAGTAGGTAACATATTTAGAAACAAGTCTAGAAAAGGGGCACAAGGCTATAGTCAAGAAGAAGGAATTGACTATGAAGAGACCTTTGCACCCGTAGCCATACATGAAGCCATCTGAATCCTCATTTCCTATGCTACTTATTTGAATTTCAAACTACATAAAATGTATGTTAAGAGTGCATTATTAAAAGGGTATATAACTGAGGACATTTTTGCTGAACACCCCCTGGATTTACAAACCCTCACTTTTCGAATCATATTTTTAAACTATCAGAATATTTATATGTCTTAAAGAAATCTCCACGAACATAGTATGATAGATTCTTATTTCCAAAGATTTCACAATATGATTTTTTGATCCTACCCTTTTTATAAATCTAATTTCTAATGATGTTTTAGTTGATCAAATCTATGTAGATGACATTATTTTTGGATCTTCAAATATTTCTTTATGTGCTGATTTATCTAAAATGATGCAAAATTAATTTGAAATGAGTATAATGTGAGAAATCAAATATTTTCTTGGATTTCAGGTTTTTAAAAATAAAAATTGTATGATTTTAAATCAATGTACATATACAAAGGTTCTTCTAAAACGTTTTGGTTTGGATAACACTAAAAGTAGTGACACTCCCATGAGTGCCCCCTGTACGTTGGATCTTGATGAAGATGGAAAATCTGTTGATCAAACCACTAATAGGGTGATGATTGGATTTTTACTTTACATAACGGCTAGTCATCACGACATTATGTTCAGTGTGTGTATGTGTGATCATTTTCAAGAAAACCATAAGGAATCTCATTTAAATGTTGTAAATAGAATTTTCAAATACCTCAAGCATACATCCAATTTAAGACTGTTTCATCCTAAATGACAATCATTTGAATTATTCACTTATTCTAATGCTGACTTCGGTGGTTGTAAGTTAGATAGAAAACCCACTTATGGAACATGTCACCTTTTAAGCAAGTCAATAGTATCTGGGCGTTTTAAGAAAAAAAATTATGTTGCATTATCTACTGCAGAAGCTGAATATATAGCTGCTGGTAGTTTTTGTGCACAAATTTTTTGGATGAAACACACATTACTAGATTATGTATATCAATTCAGTCATGTACCTATAAATTATGACAACACATGTGCTATTAACATCTCAAAAAATCTTCTTTTACATTCTAGGAAAAAGCATATTGATGAAAGACATCGCTTTTTGAGAGATCATTATCAAAAACTTGATATCACTTTGGAATTCATTGGTATTGAATATCAACTTGCTGATATATTCACTAAACCATTAAATTCTGAGAGAATAGACTACATAATATATGAACTAGGAATGATAAATCTCAAATAAATACCTTACTTGTTACTGTTTCAAGTATTAATGTTTGATATCTTATGGTGTTTACTTTACTATTTCATGATTATGGTTTCTCAGTTACTGTCTCTCATGTTTACTATCTCACCATATGGTTTTATGTTTACGAACTCACTGTTAGCATTTTGTAACTATGATCTGACATTTACTGTCTCACCATAACAAGCACTGAAAGGTTCACTCATGGTCTCACCGTGAAACTCGTTTACTATCTCACCGCAATGAACACTTACTATCTCACCATAATGACCACTCATTATCTCTCTGTAATGACCACTCAAGGTCTCGCCATAGAAATTATTTATATTTTTCTTTAGACCCATATCATGGAAATTATCCTTTTTACCTCTTTTATTTTCACACATTTTTATTTTTGTGACGTTTAGTATTCCTAAATGATAAAAAAAGTATGTATCACTTGATTCCTCACTCGGAGATTATTCTACATAATCTTTTCGAACCCTACATTATCCCTTCAACCCTTCTCTCGCTCGAACCATCAGTGAATACCAAGAATGAAACTTCGGTCATCATCAACACCAGATAAGCGCAGCTTGAATAGGAAGAATATTGCACCAAAGATAACACCTTAGGGACCTGTAATCCAATTCTAGTAAATCGTGTTTTTGTACCTAAGAAAGAGATTTCCCCCAAATGGATTCTTCATGGTAAGTCTCTAGTATTGAAAGTGTTAGAACAACAAGGCTGGTTAGAACGGTTCTCAAAGGATGATAGAACCTTCTATCCTAATTTAGTATCTCAGTTATACCAATACGTATAGTTATCATTTAATTTTTGTGAGGGTTATGTTGTAAGAAGCTGGTTCAATGGCCAATGATGCACATTCTCTTCGAGGATTTGGGCTGCATGCCTTAGGATACCTCATGAAGGCATCTATGTGGATTATTAGATAGAACATCCACCTTCAACCTATTGATTTGATTTAGAAGATGACTTGAAAACAATAACTAAAAATGGTACCTAGAGGAGAGACGTTGCTGCTGAATAAGATGGAGAAACAAGGCTTCTGTTCATGTTTGAACAAAATTTGGTTTGTCTAAAAAAGGTGATTTTTTGTTTTAAAATATCAAGATGTGTTTTTGATTCACCACATGAAAAATGGGCATAAGATCAACCGGTGAAAGTATATCATACACCATATGTGTGACTTGATTAATGTCACATCCAAGTAAACATCTGTGTTCTACTCTCACATAATATCATCCATTCTTCTTGCAAAATTTGTGGTTGGACCTAATGTGGAAGTAATTATGGACTGTGAGTACTCTCTCTCAAAATACACTATCAATAGAATGAAGATAAACTGGAATCCTTGGAAACTGGAATGGGTGCAAGACAGTGATAGAGTATATGCGAAATTCAATCCTGTGGATTATCCCTAAATAACAAAAGACATTTCTGATCCTGGTTTTGAACTAGATGAGATTTTTGAGTATCATGAAGAACGGGGAGAAGAGGATGATGTCCCACCTAGGGAAGTCGTTATTGTTGAGGAAGACAGGAATACTATTCCTCGTGTAGTTCTTGAATAAGATGTCCCTACTCCAAAATAATGTGTTAATTTGGAAACTCAACCTGAAGTTATAAATTATTTAGTTTCCAAAGTATTTGAAAAGCATGCCATTGAAGAGCCTAAAGTGGAAGATCATATAGTAGAAGAACTACCTATTCTACAAGAGATCAATCTTGAGGAACTCCCTGTGGATCAATTTGTTCCAGAAATTATTCGTTCTGATGAAGAACGGTTGGAGATAGATTTTTAGCTGGCTAGACGGGAAATGTGTGAGGAACTTAGAGTTGAGTCTGTTGAACTAGACCAAGATCCTAAGCCTCTTATTCCTAAGAAGGAGGCAGTTCTTGAGGGGGATAAAACCCCAAATCTTGAGTCTAATGAAGCCTAGCATCCAACTGAGTCAAGACCTATAGACACTATGTATAAATTTTCTAGATTCTACGATGTGAATGATTCTCAGTAGGTTACAATAACATGACTTGATATTTCCTGCCTATTTCAGTTGAAATCAGTCTCCAATTTTTCATCTGAGAAATAACCTGAGCCTGTACTAGTTTTTACTGTTGAACCCTTATCATAACATCCATCTTTTGTGTGTAAGTATAACCTGAATGAATTTTTTTCCAATATCTTATCCGGAGTTGAGAAAATCAGGAATACCCAACCTCGTCCCGTGACAAATTTATGTCAGAGATGCCTCAATATTATTGTAAAAAATTTATTGCAAATATACCCTAAGATTATCTATGAGGTTAAAGTTGTATGAGTTGAAAATAAGCTACTATGTAATGAAGTTAAGACCCTAAGAAGTATGGTTGAATACATGTAGAGAGATCTACATTCAAGATCTGAATCTGTTGCACCTCCTATAGAACCTGTTGCTCCTCAAATCCCACCAGTTGGTGTGTCTCATATTAAACCTTACCTAGAATCCTTAGATGAAAATATCGCTGAAATTAACAAAAAAAATTGTGTAGTAAATGAATGATCTTGTTTCCAATCTGAATAAAATGACTGATGAGTACCTATGGTGTCTTCAAATGGTGTTGAATCAATAAAATCTCTGACCACATCTATCAAAGAATCTAGTCAATCCTCCACACCCCCCTTAGATAGTGATCTGCTCCGAACTATAGCCAAATTAGAGATTCAAAATTTCTTCAATGGCTTCAATATGACTTCTATATTTGAAGTGGTCAAGAACAATGATAGGGTTATTGACCTAGTACAAATCAACTCCAAAATGGCTAATGATGCTCAGGAAAAGATTTCCAATAAAGTATATTTCTTCTTCAACCTAATTCTCTCCAAGACCGATAAGACAAATCATTTCAAGAACCATATAGAAAATATATTAATTCCTCATGTGACTCATGCTTTAACGAACCAAGTCCAGAATCTCACAGAGTTTACTCATTTGTTGGAAAAGTTTATGGAGAACAAAAACGATTTGGAGAAAGCCATGCAGTATGGTGGAGAGATGATTACAGATTTCATCAAACTTATGAGGCCCTATATTCATGTCCAGAGTACATCCATTGTGGCTACAGTGGTTGCACCCCTCAGACATGGGCGGCCTACCTTCACCTCTGCTCTAGCCTCAACCATAATGTCTGTCGGACAAGCACACAGTCAGATCAGGCATGTGATTCTTGATCAGCAACTGCCTATATCTTCTACTGCTCCTATATTGGCTCCCTCAGTCTTTGAAGGTCTCCCTTTACCCTCTTTATCAACCACATCTCTACATTCTTCTACCTCAGCCTCTACCCCTTTGGCTTCCTCTTTTTCCACTACATCTAAAGGAAAAAAGAAGTCCAGCCCATGAAAAAGATAAGTGATTAATCTTTTTTATAGGGATGCTTTTTCTTTTTTATTACTCTTCCGTTTTGTTCTAAACCTTACTCGCTATCAGTGGAATGTTTCTCTTAGTCTTCTCTTCTTTCATAATTTTGATAAATCCTAAAGGGGGATATGTTTCTATATGTTATCCATTTTTCTCTATAGTTGAATTTATATCTATAGTTTCATCCAATATACACATTTACTCTGAATGATTTGTGATCATCAAAAAGGGGGATATTATTCGACTCCTCGTGTATTAATCATCTTTTAATGATCAAAAATATTATTCAACTTAGTTACCTCCTATAAATTATACCCAATCATATTTATTTATGTTTAAATTTTTCTCTTGATTTAATAAGACCCATGAAAGATCTTAATTGCTCTATATTCGGTTTACATACTTTAGACTATCTTTGATCTACTCTCAATATACCTTCATTGAAAAATGCTTAAGTCTAATCCATTATATTGTAATAACTATTTAAGTATGAACACAGTTACTTTGTAAAGTCTAAGACACCGTGAGTCTGCCACTGGCTATATATTTCTGACATCGTGAAGCAGACACCGTAAAGTAAGACACCGTGAAGCAGACACTGTAATGCAAGAGACTGTAAATCCAGACATTGTAAAGTAAGACACTATGAAGAAGACATCGTAAAGAAAGACACCAGGAAGCAGACACCGTAAAACCAGACACCGTGAACGAGACTCTATGACCGTAAGACACTGTAAACAGGACACCGTGAAAAAGACACCGTGACGAGAAGACATCATGACACTGAAACCCTGTGAAACTCAGACCCCATGATCAATCTAGAAATCGTGTGAAAGAGAGACCATTTCCATGACTTACTGTGACACCATTTCTTAAACTTTTTTTATTCTTTCAATTTAATTTCTAATGGTCATATTTTATGACTTTAATGCACTGACATAATTAATGTTTCTATGTAGACATATCATCGGATAGTATGAGGTATGAGGAGTAGAACACATGCAATCTCTCGGCTCTAACACATGCATTCTATGTTAAAAGCGAAGTGTGCCCAAGAATTAGTACGCGTGATAAAAAAACAAAAATCAAGGTCCTGATCATGATAACAAATAACACACTTAGAGTAAGTGTTGAAAGAGTGGCACACTACATGTAACTCAACACTGCTAAACACACCAAGCATTATTGAAGCTTAGAGAACAACTTTTCTCGATTTATCCTCACAAAGAACTCAAGCTGCATCGCGACACTCTATTTTCCACAAAACATCTAGTGAAGGACTCAAAGCTTCATCTACCTTAATCAAAAGTAGGTCAGTTCTGCATTGAAAACACAAAAGAGCATTCTAAACTCATGTCTATATTCTTGTTCTGCTGTGATTATCCTATTCATTACATTACGAGAAGTGTGTGTGCTTCTCTCCATTTTGACACACAATGACTCCTAAGATGAACTGGATGATACTGAGATCATCACACCAAACTCTTTATAATTTTATGTATCCCATGTAGAATTGTGGTATAGGATTGAAGACCAGGACAACCTATGTGTTGTTTCTATTGCATTTCAACGTAGAACTGTGGTAGATGTCTGAGGACCAAGAAAATCTGAGTACTGTTGTAAACCCAAATCCATGGTGTAGATCAAAGTTTATTTATATAAACTTCTTGGTGGAAGGGGATCACCAAGTGGAGTGGAATAAGTCAGGACTTGAGACTGAACCATGTGTTTCATATCCAATGTGGTACATAATTTAGTTATCTCTGTTTTATGGCTGTATTGAATAATCCAGAAAGCAGTAATTTAACTTTGATAGTTAATCCTGGAATGAAGTTATAACCGGGCCATCTTACTAGAATAAATTCAAAAGTAATATTAATAACACAAATATAGATTACTTAAAATTAATCAATCTTCTAAGATGTTATTTAAACAGTCAAACATATATAATATTATATCCTTGATTAACTGGGCTGTATTTAATATTTGGGGAACACCATTTTAAGAATGATTTTTTATAGAAATTTTAATTAGAAATCAATTCACCCCTCCCCTCTTGAGTATCCACTCTAACCAAAAAATACCACTAGTAGAAACCTATTTAATTTGGCCAATTTATCTATCTCCTGAGAACCTATCGATTCATCGAGGGGATTTTAATATATGGACCCCACCTATCACTATTTTTCTAAATCATTCCTCAGATTGAGTAATCAATTTAATTAACAGTTAATATGACTTATCATATATCCGTAATGTAAAATAATATGAATTTATCAATAATTTTGTAGTGGAGGATAAATAACAACAAGGTTATTTGACACTGATGAATGAAATTGCAAATAAAGATCATTAAAAACATTCCTGATGGAAATAATCTATAAACATTAAAATATCTCTCATTCCACAATGAAACATTTGAATCATAATACCCCTAAAGTAATAACATTAAATTAAATATATAATTTCATGATCAAAAGATAATTCATGATATAACTTTTCAAAATGAAGTATATATGCCATATAATGAAACTAGGTGCATAATATTACAATATGCCTTAATAAAATGAAGTTAAGATGAAATACATTAAATTCCATTTCCTTTTTGGTGAAATGACATTATCCTCTTGTATAATGGTTTTATGTACGTTATTTTCACCCATAATTACCTAATTTTCCCTTAACTGTTGTAATATGAATTACAAGAGTTTACTATTCATATTTTTTTCAAAATTAAAATGGAACTAATTAATAAATTTGATTCCTTTAATTCCAAATTTGGTAACAAAGTTCCAAAATTCAAAACACAAAATAGGATAATTTTTTTTATGATTAATCCTATAAATGAGGCACAATTGTGGGTATTTGAAATAAAAATGATGAAAATATTGTAATGTTTTTATATCCTTATTCATTGGAAACCTGATTCCAAAGAACTATATAGGATTAAATAATTAAAAAAATATCTAATTATACATAAAAAAATTAAAATATATTTTAACACTATAAGTAAACTAGACAAAAAAAATTTCAATTAAAATTCTATATTTTAAAATTATTCACAAAAATAATAAACATATCAAAAAATTACCAGATATTCCTGAAATATAGATTTTTATATTCTAAATTAAAATAAGAAGATTAATTTTTAAAATATAAATTATAAAATTTCATTAAATAGGATTTAAAATATGTTCCATGTTTAAAGGAGGAAAAAGTTCCTTTATAAAAAAAACAGATTGTTATTCATAATATTAGGATTTTTCGTATATTATTCAAATCAAATCTATTAGATGAATATAATAAATATATGATTAAATATATTATACATATATATTAAATGAATATAATTCACTGACATTAATTTATCTAATTTCATAGGATTGAACGACATGGCGAGGATAAAAATTCTTTTTTATAAAACCTTTCCATTTATATTCATTTGGTTACTATATTCATTTATGATTAATTGGTATCCAATGAATTTAAATATATATTTTCATATGTTTGTTAATCCTCTTAATAATATCAAATGTAAATGCAATGTTATATCATATTAAATAAACATATTTTTAAAACATATAGTTGTTTAGTAAAATCTTATCTAACAGGTAACATATACTATCGAGAAATGGTTTTCTTGTGTAAAATTCATGATAACTCAATGTTATGTTAATTACAATCTATATACTGGATTTATTTCAAATATTAAATATTTTATAAATTTTTATATATTATATTATGTTCTAAACTTGGTGTTGTGTGTCACACACACTATTAGAGATAATTTTACTACATTAAAATTTTGAGATATTGTTGCTAGGAGTCAATTTCAATGATTTCCAAAATTGTTCCCTATAGATACCTATGTTCGATATGTGTGGAATATGATCATGGCTCGCATATTTTGGTTAATGTGTACTGAGGAGGAGACTCGAATTTTGTTAGGCATAATCACATCCAGTACTAAAATTGGTATTTCCATAGTCAATGATGATATTTGGATATGTAAATACTTGAATAGGGAATTATCCTCATAAGTACATAAGGGTATAGTGCTACTACTGATGTTCCATTCCAATATGTGACCATGCTAGCATATGTCTTCCACCAATCCAACAGCTTTACTGATTCTTCACTATGATGTGAGGAATCTCAAATAAGTTTCTTATCATGAAAGATTATGGCCAACACAAATACAATGAGAAAGGACTATATAATAGAAACCATTACCAATTTGGAATTTATTATATCCTTTGAGTAAAGGTAAATTTGGAGGAAATTGATCTTGGCTATTAAAATCCAGAAGATTCTATATTAGGTTATAGTTGACTCTGAATTAATTTAAAATTTTATGACTCTTGGGTGAATAACAATTATTGATCTGAAAACTAAGGTGTATGAATTTACTCATGTCCTAAATGAATTGAAAAAAAGTGTGAAAGGTAATGTTTATTATTCATCCTAGGTGAAACTGGATATGGTTCTCAGTAGTATTTTGATAGATAAAGATGTGAGAGACTAGATTATATCTGAAGAAGAAGTTATAAGTCTTTTTTTCCTTCCTTGGAAGACTATATTTCTGAAAATTTCATGTTGAGGTATTATTTTTTCCTTGTTTTGGGTACGATGAAGATGGGAACAAAAACTCAAAATCATCTCCAGTTTATTCTCCTAGGGATTCCACCACCTGAGTTGAACCTAATGATGATTGAGAGACAAAGTATGTGTTATCTCTTGGTCATATAGAGATAAATAATGTTGTCAATACAATCCATAAAGTTCCATGATCCACATATTTACAAGATCCATCTTCACGCCATCTATGTGAGACACTTTTCTTGATCCATCGCTGGATATGAAAATAAAAAGTAATAATTCCAAGACATAATATATTTCTCATATGGAATCATTATGTATGCTTAATTATTTTTTATCCTTCCTACTAGGTTATTTAAAAAAAAATTATAAACTATAAACCCCAACACTGAATCCATTTTGTAGAACAACCACATGTTCCAAAGGGATATGGTGGGCCTTATTCCCCTTTGGAGGAGTCGTCAACAAAGGGATTAGACTGAAAATATGTGAGAAGGTTTGAGTAAAAAATAGAGTTTCTCATAGTTCAAACTGAAAATTTATTATAAATCATTCCCTTTAACTTAACATGAGTGGGTAAACTTCTATACATACTGATGATATTAGCTATTCTTCCAAAGACATGGCTAAAATAGAGGCATTTTAGGGTAAATGTAAGAAATTTTTAGAGTCTAAACAAATTTTCCCATATATATTATGACTATTAAAAATTTTTCTCCTATATAAAAATATGGAGTTTAATAGACTGTTATTATGGTGAATACATTAGTGGTGATTCCAACTCAATCTATGTAAGATGGTGTCACTTCATCCCTAAAATATGGGATTGGGGTGAATGTTGCTGTCAGCGATGCAATTAAAAATGGGATGTTCCCATCATTGATCATGTACATAAACTATTATATAGAATCATACTAGTTATCTGATTGTAGATAATCCTTTATAACAATCATTACAATACCTTCAACTCGTTTATCAAAGGCCCAAACCCCTCTTTATTTGGGATTTCCCCCTTATGGGACGACTAATAATGGAGTTTGGTCTCTATTAAGCTCATTGAAGGAAACCTGTGCACGTCCCTCGCTCAGTTTTTTTACCCCATAATATTTTCCACTTCCTGTGTGAAGATTCAGTCGAGGATCTTTGTATGTCGTGTATCATCAATATATGCCATGAATTTTCTTGGGGTGATATTTGGAGCTTGATATTATAGCGTCCCATAAAGGATTTTAACGATTTTCTGGTACATCTATGATATATGTTTCCCACCATTGGATATGGGGGATTATACAATACTAAAATTCATTCTTGCATAAAGGAAGTGATTTGATAAAGACAATATATGAATAGTCCTGAATTAAGTGTATAATTAGTGGAGTCTTATTTTCAAAAAAATATGGGTCAATGACCAAATTGATGACTCCAATCATTAGATATAAGTACCAGAACACCCAAAATTTGATAGTGTTGGGATGACTGTTATTTGAATTATTATTTATGATATTTATAGGCTTCATCAAGAGTGACCCTAACTATAGTGTATGCCAAAAAACTGAAAAAAACTATATAAGAAAAACATAGGCCCATTCACGTAGAAGAGAAGTCCATATGTTTTTATATTTATAATTTGGGGGAATTAAATTTTTTTTAAATGTGGATACAAATTCATTCTACCAATTATACTAATCCATATTGTCCATGTAAAAGAAATTAGTGGCGCTAATGGAATCCTCTATGAAAATATTTTAATGGTACATGTATATTAAATACTCTCATTTTATTAGGGGTCAATGTGAGAGACTCTAGGATGTTAGATATTCCTCCCTCTATTGATTGTATTCCATGAAAAAATAGTTAAAACATTATTTGTTGTAAATCATACTTCTATTCTGTATGTACATTATATTTAACCATCATTGAAGCAATTAGATCATCAAATACATCCATCATGTTTTTAGAACCAACATCCTACTCCTCCACTCGAATGATAGTAATATAACAAATACTATGTGAAAAACTTTTATGAATGATTATTGACATAAGTATACTCATTGGTACATTTTATCCAGTCATTCTAACATCATGTGGTTTAAAAGGATAATTTGGGAAAATATGTCCAAGTGGGAATGTAATATAAACTTTTTACTAATCCAATGTCATGTAGATCATAGCTTGATTTATTCATGGCCCATCTAATGGTACCTATAATCATTGAATCTCTATTTTTGGTGAAAACCTAAATGATTCCAAATAAAAAAAGTAATGAATTAGCAGGATTGAACTAATATTTTTCTCTATATTCCCTTGAATGATTTTTAGACTAGTATGTTTTTTATCAATTTCCTTTTTATATGTGATTAATTTTTCTTAGTTAACATAGTCTGTCCACCAAGTGAGAAAAGAAATAACTCTTTCTGGGATTCCAATTGTGTTTTTTCTACCTGGTGGGAATTGTGTCTCCATTAACTAGAAATATATGGTCATTATTGTTAGACCGATGGGGTTATATAATATAAATTCAAATATCTATGACATTTGGTTGTAGTGGTTTAGGGTCTTATAGCATTGAACAAATGTTATTCTAGTTTATGGACTTGTTGATCAAACCACTTTTTGATTTATTTTCTTCTCTTATAGCTTAGAACATTTTTTATTTAGTTTAAGGACATCTAGATCAAAAATTATTTTGTTTTAGATTATAATATTCTATCTTGGTATTTTTATATTAGTGGTTTAATGTCTTCTAAATCAGTTATTTAGTGGTTGTGGAATATGGACTTCTATATTAGACCATTTATTGATGGAGTTTTTGTTTTGATATACTATATATTCAATTTCTATATTTTATGTTCTTCCAACCTAGACCTATAGTTATTATTAATGAAATATAGATATTCATTAAGGGTTTCGGCATAGAGAACACTTTGAAGGATAAGTATTTATGAAGGGATGGGGAACCATGAATCCTTATTAATAATGGGTTAATTATATGATATTGTTATATTAAGGATATTGATTCAACTTAGATTTAAGGAATATGGGATATTTAAGTAACACCTAAGGTATTTTGAATCAATGATGAAGAGTTAGGGAAGACATGTTATGGAATATGAAAAAACATTATCTTATGCCGAGTTCCATTATGAATTTACTGAGGCTCATTAATATTATAGTTCATTTCATGTGAGTAATATGTGGGTATATTTGACATGTCCTAGAACCTTATTAATGAGCCCATATTTCTTACATTCACGGTCAATAATGGGGTCCCTTATCCATTATCTGGGGTGTGAATTTTTTTTAAGATTCATGTAGTTAGATGAGGATGTTTGATATGATGTTAAAGAAATATTTAAAGTATTATAAAATGGTGGGGATGTTATGATTACTTTTTAGGAGCATGGTTTCTATGTTTCATTATTTTTGGTCACAAAATGGGGGCCACTAAAAGTTTAATGAATAAATTTGCACGTAACTTCTTTGAGATTTGGTAAAAATATATGATAATGTAACATCACTGATGTCATAACCACTGGAATAGTTTGGTCATTAAAATCCTATATCCTGATCTACGTATATCATGGGTTAAATAAAAATGGATTATAGTGAGTATATTTCTGGCATTGACAATGGGTAAAAATAAAATCTCAAAATTACTATAAAAAATTGGATTTAAGGAAGCTATTTTCTCTAGGATTAAGTATCCAATAGGAACTAGTTATGAAGAATTGAAATATTGACACAAAAATCTAAGGGAGGTCCCTTTCTATTAGTCAGTATATATTTTGAATATACTATAGGGAATAAGAAAAAATAATGTCTACAGGATGTATATTTCTTGGAGAAGTGTATTAACTCATTTAATTGGTGGCCGTTTCCATGAATTTAAAATTCATGAATATGTTTTGTGGAAATAA